>PVJC01002451.1:66083-79466 GCA_004026665.1 Murina feae | reverse complement strand
CTTCTAACTACTAACGAAGCCTCCGCTGCCTCACCTCGCAGCGTCTATAATGAAACAATTGTTACTTTTACTGGTTAGGCCGGAGCTGCTCTTTCCTTCAGCTCTGGAGGATTCTATGATTGTTACAATGTTTCAAAAAGCTGTGTTTCGCTAGAGGCAGTTTAATCGGAGCTGAGCTGAGGGGCGCAGCTTCACTTTCCCTCCTGCCACAATGGAAAGGGCTGTTTACTCAGGTCCGTGAGTGGCGGCCACCATGTTGGCTGGGCTAATTTGCATACAGCCGCTCTGATTGGCTGGTGGGCGTGGCTTACCCCGTCTCGGAGAAACGGTTAATTTTAATATTTCGCTTTTATTAGTTTAGATTAGGTTATTGAGATGTTGACAACTCTCTGGACCTTTGTTTTCTCTTTAAAACATTGACCTTGGAAATGGGTTAGATCTAGAGATTCATATCTGAGATGGTATCTTCCTTCTGCCTTAGAAAGGTTAGTCTTGGGCTTTTAGGTCAACAATGCATGTAAAGAGCTTAGAAATAGTCAGTCGAGGTCTTCCAACAAGAAAAACGTAGACAGACTAAAAAATAAGTAACTTTTCTTGGGCCCCTCAGAGATCTGAGCTTTGAAGGCAAATTACTTCAGATTAAAATAATAAATATGCCAAATCTGGGGTTGCAGGGTAGTCTCCACACATCCATATGCTTATTATATAAAAGGTAAAATACTATTTATTGCATAACCATTGAATACCCACATTTGTTTGCAGAAAATCTTGTTGGAATAATATTCACTGTCTGTTCTAGGAGAAGCAATTGATGATTCCATCTGCTCTACTTAATATAATTAATAGATACCACACTTAATAACCTGCATTTAAGATCACAGACAAGGGCAGATTCTCTTTCCTATTCTAGGACACATATTCCAATATCCAGTGACTTGTGTTTTACCTTCTTATATTTATAACTAAAGTTAAAGCAAATGTATGTCTTATTTCTCAAGCCTTGGGATTCAAGCCAGTTGGAGGCTTTTATGACATATGGAGGCAGGAAGCTATGTAATTGTTTTGTCGTTTTTAAAAATGCCCTATAAATACAGCAAAGAAACATCTTGGTTTTCCCAGAAAAGCCTCAATTTCTGCCTGCTGCATGGAGGCCCCATAAGTGTCCTGGTTTGGATGATAAACTAGGAGGTTGTGATCAGCTAGTCATTATCTGACTGACCTCTATATAGAGGAAAAAAGTACTGGGAGGCCTGCGATGTTGCTCCTCTGCTGCAGCAGTAAAAAATTGAAATCTGAAATGGTACCAAAAAGAGAGGGATGTGTGGGCTCTTTAACACCCCATAAGGCATTCTTGCAGGAAGACTTCACAGGACAGGTAAACGACAGGGACCGGCGCTGTTGTTTACAAATTGCTTCACAAATCATAGATGGCAATGGCTAACTGGGCTCTCGGCTCACTTTCCAATGCTAATGCCGCTTCTCTGACGACTGTAGACAATATTGTCTTTTTTAGTTTATTGCACGTCTTCAACACTATTATCCCAGAGACGCTGGTGTGTAAACTGTAAGAAAAAGAAATTTCAGTGCATGGCAAGTCATGTCCCATTGGTATTCACTTCTCAAGAATTTGCTTATTGGATGCTAACAGCCTATGAATAGGGTATCACTGATTCTTCCAAAAAAGAGTTAGCTGAATTTCAAGTAGATTGAAAAGATGGTCTCATTCTGACAATATCTTCATTCATTAAAACTAAACTTGGGGGATAATTTTGTTTAAAATCATCTACACTAATAAAAGAGAAACATACAAATTGGTGTCACTCTGCTACATTCAAGCCACGCCCACCAGCCAATTAGAGCAGCTATATGCAAATTAATCCAACCAACATGGCGCCTGGCAGCCAAGGAGCTGGAGCAAGCATGAGGCTTGGTTGCCCAAGTGATAGAGGAAGTCAAGCTTTCCGCCTGCCCTGACTGGCTGTGGCCTCCCTCAAGGCAACACATTTTCAATTATGGAAGATAAATAAATCCTAGATAACTGCTTCCAGCCAGCCTGGCTGGGAGTTTGGGTCACTGGGAGCTGTGGTCAGCCTGCAAACAGTGATCAGCCCCTCACCAAGGATGGCCACACCCTCATGGGGTGAGGGTCCCTGCTGGGGTGCTTAACCAGCCTTCAAACAGCCATCAGCCCCTATCCAGGCTGGTCAGGGATCCCAGCAGGACACCCCTCCATGAAGGGGCTGTGACCAGCCTGCAAACAGTCATCAGCCCCTCACCCAGGCTGGTCAGGCACCCCAGCGGGATCCCCACTGTCATCCAGGACACCCTTCAGGGCAAACCAGCTGGCTTCCTCCCATGCACCAGGCCTCTATCCTATATAATAAAAGGGTAATATGCAAATTGACCCTACGAGCAGAATGACTGGGAATAACTGGTCACTATGACAACCACTGACCACCAGGGAGCAGACGGTCAATGCAGGAGCTGCCCCCTGGTGGTCAATGCACTCCCACCAGGGGAGCTCTGCTGAGCCACAAGACAGGCTGATGGCTGCCAGTACAGCAATGATAGTGGGAGCCTCTCCCGCCTCCTCAGCAGCACTAAGGATGTCTGACTGCAGCTTAGGCCTGATTCCCGCTGGCAAGTGGACATCCCCCTAGGACTCCCGGGCTGCCAAAGGGATGTCTGACTACTGGCTTAGGCCCACTCTAAGCCGGCAGGTGAACATTCCCCAAGTGATCCCAGACTGCAAGAGGGCACAGTCTGGGCCGAGGACCCCCCCCCCCCACGTGCACCAATTTTTGTGCACCGGGCCTCTAGTATAAAATATTAGTTTTTATATAACACTTTATCTGTAGAGGAATATTCAATATTCTTACGAATTAGAAGATTAATAAAAGATTTTTATTGAAATCATTTAGACTGGTTAGATCCATCAACTATTTTCTTATTGCTTATCAATATTTATTAAACATAATTTCTGGTGTTGCTGAACTACGTAACACTTTTTTATTTAGGAATATCTTGATTAACATTAAAACAGGTTTTTAAAATATCTTTGACTTAATTGTTAACATATCACTTGAGTTAATTTTCAAAGTACTCATGTGTCAAGGATAGTCTGCTAATTAAAACTGTTTGAAGTTCCAGCAAAATCACAGCTGCAAATTCAGTCATTTTTCATCGTTAACAGAAAATCTATTTCAATAGTATTTTATTCCATTCTTACTTTAGATGACATTATTATAGTTATTAAGTCTAGAATCTGCCTTAAATTTTCTTTAAATGCAAAGAAATTTAATGTACCAGTGCATTTCAGACAATGAAAATTATATTAAAATTAGTTGCTCTCAAAAAACTCAAGTATTCTTGGCATTATATTTACAAGTTAATTTTTTAAATTTATTTTATATTCATTGCCAGTTTTGCTTTCCTTTTAGGAAATGACATACACACTGTGAAATCTTGAACATGAAATTATGAACAGAAAAATTAAAATGCTCTATAGTGGCACCATTCATAAATAACTACTATTAGTCTTCTTCTATTCCATGCCTAGAACAAGGTGAAGCACAGAGTAGGTGCTCAGGAAATAACTGTTGATTGAATGAATGAATGAATGAATGTGAGGTTAAGAGGGGATACTACCTGTTGAGAATGATGAAAGGATAAGATGGGACATGCTGGATATTTTTTTCTCCTACAATAGCAGTGTCCTCCTCATTGGTTTATTGTTATCAATAAATGAACATGTTGCAATTTCTCTTGAAGAAATACCTCCTTTGGTCACATATTTTCTCCATCTACTCCTCTCTTTACCCTGCAATATAGCAGAACTCTAAAATGACTTCTCTCTTTTATCTTTACTCTTCCCTCATCATTCTCAGCCCTACTCGCGGGCATTCGCTGAGTTGAAATTGTCCTTTCCAAGCCTCCAACCACTTCCAACTCTAAGTCAAAGGTTAATGGCCACTCATAGATCCTTAACATATTGTGGATCTCAAAATGTTTGCTATCGTTGGTCCTGTCTCCTTCTTGGAATCCTGTTTGTTTATTTTGTCTTGATACTCTTTTCATTTAGTGATGTATTTTCCAAAACTTGTCTGTGATTTCCATGCACTGATTATCATTATGCTGGTCTTTATACTTATAGCTGCTTTGCCAGCTGTAAGAAATGTTAGATCATTTTGATGGACGATTAAGGAAAGAGAATATTAATCTTGACTGAAAACCTAATGCAGGAATTTATTTTAGGTCTAATGAAGCTTTGGGATTCTTTCTCCCCTCCATGCTGGGCGGTGGTTGTTATGTGGACTTCTGTATTACATAGGTATTTTGTTCCCACACATTTTCATTTTAACTTCGCTTCAAAAGAGAATTTTAGAATGCTGGCAGCTTGAGTTCCAGCACCGGGGTTGCTAGGGAAGAGGACGGTATCCTAAGATAAAGCGTTTCTCTGTTTTGGCTTTTAAAGTTGGAGTACAAAGCTGAACAGGACACACACATGTTCACTGTAATCTCTTCAGTGCAAGGAAACCATAGCCTCAACGTGACTTCAGTGTGCCGCTGAGCAGACCCTCAGCCTCAGTTCTGTATTCCTTCAGCAGGAAAACATTTTTAAAAACTCTTCAAGTGCTGAGGGATTTCTGAACTTGTAACTCTTTTAAGTTACGCATTGGGATCTTACCAGTGTGTTTTGTGGTACTAACATTATAAAGTCCAATGATTTTGCTGAATCCAAAAAGAAAATAGTAAGATTTCCAGGAGTGTTTTGTTTGGGTGTTTAAAAATTATAAATTGGAGAAGTTGAAATGACCTAATTCTACGTAATCTCCTCATAAACCAAGGGCCTCTGTGTATGTGCACTTTTATACCAATGTATACAGTTTGGGAAAACATCCAACTTAATGTTTCTCTTGGTTTTATCACTTGGTTTTATGTCAGGCAAATGATGGGTGTGTATACAGGTGCACACACATATTTATGTAAAATCACACATTACTTACATGTGGTAAGACACAAAAGAATCAAATAAAGAGGCTACAAGTAAAAGCATTTGCAAAATAGCAACCTTTCTCTTGTCTAACGGACAGTGAGATGACAGTGTATTCAGCGGGAGGGCATCTGAGATGAAAGGAAGCATCTGGGAGGTTTACAGAGTTAGCTACAAGGAAGTCATCCGTGATTGCAGGGCTGTTTTAAGGAGGGGACAGTGAGTCCTCTCTGAAGTGGGGAGCTGCTTCATTCTGGGACTAGGTGGGAGCAGTGTGGTCCTCCGGAACACAACAGGGCGGGAAGCTCCGGAGGAGTTGTTCTCTTCTGGAAGCCCAGGTTGCAGGTAAAGTCCAACATGGCCATCTGGTTTATACCTTCCGCTCTGAAACGAGGGTGGGGCTGCATTCTAAGTTTACTTAATGAATGGATTTAGTTTATGGCACCTAGAAAAAACAGCAATGCTTTCCCAAAGTCATTTTCTTGGAAAGAGTTTCCATGAAGGGATCATGTTTTGGTTTGAGCATAATTTATTTACATGACCTTCTATATACCTGGGTAAAATGGCATTTGGTTTCTTTGTGTCTCTTTATTGTCCTTTTAAAAAAATATTAATTTAAAGCTTGTGCATCTTCAGTCATGCTTACCAGGACAATTAAATGAGCTAAAAGAACACCTGAGAACCAAATGATCTCTCTTAAAAGAATTGTTCTTTTTTTAAAAATAAAAAGCTAAAGTTAATTATCATGCAGAGCTCTATCTGAATTTCCAGTCTTCTCATCAGTCTTTTGTAAATGTAATCTTTATTGTGTGAAACACTGAATATATCTAAAATCAACTAGTTTGCACACAAACTTCATTCTGCTCTTTCAAGAATATTATTCCTAGAACTTTTTCTGAGTATATACAATGGAGTATGCAGGTATTATGTTATGGACTTGTGCACCTTACACTTATATACTGTTATTAACCTACTAGAGGCTCAATGCACGAAATTTGTGCAACAGTAGGCCTTCCTTCCCCGGCTGCTGGCACCAGCTTCCCTCTGGCAGCCGGACCCAAGCTTCCCTCACAGCCCCCGGCTTCATCCAGAAGGTCGTCTGGAAGGACATCCAGTCTAATAAGCATATTAAGCTTTTATTATTATAGCTGTTACCACAGTATTTAATAAAAATAAATGAAAGTGAAAACACTTTAAAAATAGAACATTTAACTGATAGTAACTATAGTGTAGTCTGATTTTTCTTGATTTAGGGTAAACAAAGTAGCTTTATTAATGGAATAAGTCATTATGAAGGAAAATGTGAATGGATATATTACCAGTGGGAAGACAATACCCTTTAAATATCAACCATATCGTGAAATACTTGGTTAGGTTTTAAATTATTAAATTTGTAACCCAAGATGTCGCATGCCTCTGTAGGTATTACGTCTCAGAGAAAAAGACGCATCTAACCAGTTTAAATCTGGTCTTCATTTTTGTTCTTCAAATTAAGTCCTTCCAATGAAAGTTAAATATCAGACTTCCTAGGGTTAATGGAATAACCCAAAACTCAAGCCCAAAGGCATAGCACCTTCAAAGCTATTATTTGCTGATAACCTGTACCTGTTGCCATGGAAATTATTCTTAAAATCCATATGTAGAGATAAAGTAGTAAGAATAAGCACAAAAAGTGTGGAGTAATGTATTTAAGAAAGATGAAAATTTAATTATGATATAAAAAGTTACCCAAAGAAAATATTTTAATTTAAATATATATATAGAAATAATGTATATAGACATATATATACATATGTATGTATATATAAACACACATACATGTATATATGTATATGTGTCTATTTATACATATATGTAGTTACAGAGACTTATGGAAAAAATGGCCAGTACATTGTTGACATTTATTTGCAGTTTATTCCAGGGAAGTAGATAAAAGTATTTATTGTTAGTAGACATTTAAGTTGATTTTCAGAAAGTAAAATATGAATTAAATTTGAATAACCTATACTATTAAGAAATGTTGTATACTATATATTATTTAAGTTCACAGAATTTAACTTATTCCACAGACAGGAAAAAATATTGCTTTTGGTCAAACCCAAGGCTGCCATGATAAAAAGTAGTTTTCTGAAGAGGTATATACTGCTCTACCCAGATTTTGTGATTCTTGAACTTGAGCATGCAAATAGGGGGTTGATTAAAACACAGAAATTTTAGCTGCAAAAAAAGAGATCAGACTCCAAAACAGAATGATTGGGTGTGATGACAACTATATCACAAAAATTGAAAAAGAAAACGAAATAATGTGAGTTGACTTTAAAATAGTATTAAGCAGATGCACAGACAGTGTTGGTCGCTTCCATAACAAAACAGTCATGAGAGTGCTGCCAGGTCCATGGTTCCTGGAAACTCCCTGGAAGGAAGTTAAGAGACTCACCATGGAAAAACAGAGGTTAATTTTAGCTCATAGGCAGGAGGGAACCAGCGTCCAAGGGGAGAGAGAGAATGCTGCTCCTGCCCAAACAAAAGCTGGGGAACAACAGCTTTAAAGAAGTAGAGGCAGGAAAGATGAAGTGAGAGTGTGATGACTAAGTGTGTGAAGGTGGGGACTCTTTGGACAACACGACACAGCTGAGTCAGTGGTGCATTATCTACCAAGAATATTACATTATGATTTGCGTTGTTATGGAAAAGTGGAAATGTAGGCTGAAATGAAGGCTGGATCAATTGCATATCTTTCGACAATAGGAATTCTAACAACACCAAAACAAATTTTACATAAAATGGCAAAATAGTTAATGGCGAACTCTCCCACTTCCCATGTAATGGTGAAAGAAATCAATCTTATAGACTCACTTCATTAGGTTTGCAATTTTCAAAACATGATGTACGTGACAGAAGACATCTGAAATAGTTATCTGATCATAAAGTTCTTCTGTGGTTTAACTGAAAATCAACTCTCTAGTTATTGGTACAAAAGCCATTGAGAGTTACTGATTTTTTTTTTTTTTTTTAGAAAATTCAATTAGGAAACAATCATTTGCCAAATCCTCTGGTTCCAAGAGTCTCAAACTTAATGCTGTGTGAGGTTTACATCTCTCCTCTGAACCCCAGCAAACATTTACTTGTAAGAACCCACTAACAGACTCCAGGAGAGGACAGAATCCAGAGTGAAGGAGAAAAGATTGAGCATAGGCCCGAGTCTCCTTGTCCGTACCCATCCCTGCAGTGACACAGACAGCCGCTGAGACTTGGGTTGAGAATCTCATTGCAAATTTTTGAAGAGCCCCAAGTGTCAGTCCTTTCATTTCAAGGTGACTTGGTCTGCGTCCAGGTTCCAGCCAGCCCGCTGAATTCCTCGGAGCTGACTCCTCTTCCTAATGCCCGGGCGCCTCGGGCAGCGTCCGGCTATCAGGTCTCTGCACACCTGGGAGTAATTGGTGGAACTGCTCTCCATAAAATATTCGTAAGGAGAACCGTTTCTGAAGTTAATTTCAAAACGGTTTCTCTCTTCATTTTCATCTCAATGTTGCCATTGAAATTCCATGTGATATCTCTACGTAGAAACTTACAAGGTATTGCAGATCATGAACTTTCCTTAAAGAATGAAGATGGCAGCTTAGTTTTATTGGAAGTGGCCAGGAATGCCTCCCCCACCTCACCCCTCATCAGAAAAGACATTATGAGAACATACTCATTTTTTTAAAAACACTTTGTGTTCATGTGAAAGGTTCTATTTTCTGTGTTTTGGTTTTGAGGGGAAAAGCCTCACCAATTTAATAGTGTTATATACAAATATGACCACATCTGTTTTCTCACTTTGGTTGTACAGTTAAGGAATTGCATAATCGTATACTTCTAAGACAGTGATCCCACAAAGACAACATGGAATTTTAGGGGTCCTGGAGTTCACTGTAAATCGTTTAATTTGAGGAAAGAACAGAAATGAATATATTCCCAGTGGGAAGACAATATCCTTCAAATATCATCCCCAAATGTGAGCTTTAGAGAATGTACTTCATTTCATGCTGTATTTTTTAATCAACAGAATAATAATTGTATTAACGTTATAACGATAGCATTAACAGAACCGTCACAGCTTTCCACCTGCTGGGCCTGTGGTTCGGGAGTGTTCATGAGTCTCATTTAGTACGTGGGCTGCCTTTGAGCATTGCTCTCGACGTGGCTTCCCTCCGTGCAACAAGTCTTCCAATTTACAGACACTTCCATGTGGGCAGCTAGTGCTTCATCAGAGCAGGGGGTGTTGGATTCTGAATATCGGGTTTCCCTTTCGGCTCTGATGCAGGGACTGGATTTTTGTATGCAGCTCTCATTGTACGTTAAACCGTGTGGCTTGGTGTTGATGTTGAGGCTGGGGAGAGGGGTAGGGAGGAACTGTTTCTGTCCTGTTTAAGACTCAGTCCCAGGCGTGTACCCCATCCATGGCTCCCGGCGACATGGCTTTCTTAGGTCTCTGCCCTTTGCTTAAAGTTTTAGGCTCAGTGCTTAATCCCACTCCCAGAGGTAGCTGTATCCTCATTGCTGTCACTCAGCGAAGTGAGCCTTCACTCTCTCTGGCACACACTGTGTTCTATAGGGGTGTTTGGGGACAAGGGTTCCATAGGAGTTACTGTCCCTATTGTGTGGCTGCCGTTCCCCTCTGCCAGTGGCACCACTGTAGAGAAATATGGGACGAAGGCGTGAAACTCGCCCTAATTCTGAGCCCCCAAGGGTTGTACGGTTTCAGCAGCTTCTTGCTGGTGTGTTCTGCCTCGGTGCGATAGAACCTCCTCTTTTTCGGAAGTCGCTCCTTAGATTGGGGGTCGGTTTACTCTGTGACCACAGCTCTTTCTGATGAGTTCAAAAAAGTCATGAATCTGAAGTTAGCCTGATTGTAAGAGTGGCGTTCCTTTTAGTTTCTAACATCCTGGAGAAGAAACTAGAATTACAATGGTCAATTTTAATTTAATAAATCTCTATTCTGTTCCAGTGAGTATGTAGTAGTATATAGTATATAGACGACAGATTCAATTTGAACTAAGGTCCTAGAGGAATTCACTAAAATCTGTCATGAATGGTCATTGCTTTCTTTCTCTTTGGAAAAATCAAGTCTTATCATGTCATTTATAGCAACAATCTATTGTTTGACAAGTAAAATAATTAAAAAATCAGAATTAAAAGTATGTGATATTCTAAAATTAATGCAAACCACGTATTGATAGAAATTTAGGAAACATCAGTAATTTTCTATAAGCAATTAAATGGGCCCTCTCTGCATTCCAGAGCTATAATGAAGTAATTTGTGAAATGTTCATTTGATCCAATACATGATCAATGTTAATTACTTAGAAATAGCGATGTAAATTTGATCAATAATATTCTAATTTTGAGATTCCACTTCCTTTAATGAGTACAAGTTGGACTGTCATTTGTAAATGAAGTCTTGGTTATACAAATTGTAGGATAATGTTAATTAACTCAAAACGATTCAAGTATATTGCAGAATAATGATAGTTTACTCAAAAAAGGTTCAAATACATTAACCCCAACATCCAAGTTATATTAATGTATGTCAGGTGGGAATAGCAGGCTCCACAGAGACAGTCAGAGAGCATTATATCATCCTGGAAGCTACCTTCCATCATCTCAATTTTAACATATTTTACTTAATGTCAAAGAACCCTTATGAGAAACAATGAACACACACTTGCATTCACTTCATAGTAAGTATTGCCCATCACACATCTCAAATTACAGCACTGCTTTTGTGTGGACCATCAAATAATTCTAGAATTGATTCATTCCTTTGAAGAAGTGAACCTTCTGTTTAACCTGCAGTATTAGGCCATATCACTGGAATGATGAATAATACATTATTCCTGAGGTCAGGGAACTAATTAATAGGAGAAATATGGAGGATGAACTAGGATTCAGTAGATTGATGCCACAATGGAGGTATGGCCAGTGTAATTTAGATATACTTAAAGATGCTCATTTAACTCTGCTCCATCATAGTTAGGGGAAAACCAAGGTGGAGAGAGTAAAGGATAAGACTGTACAATGCCCACAGTTTTATGGCAGATGTCAGAGGATAAGGGAGGTCGTGGACTCAGGGGGTCATACATTGATATCAGTGGTTAAGATCATACAGCCACTGATTTGAAACAAATAGCAGTCCAGTCCCATGAAGTGTTCTGGGAGACATTCCGTGTGCAACACAGCGAAACAGTACCAAAAAGTGAGTGACGCTCGTGACGTCAAAGACGAAGGCTGTCTTGGAGTCGCTGTTATTCTTCACACATTTTCATCAAGCGGAGCATATATATTATTGCATAACTATCAGATGGCTGCCATGGAGGCGGAATAATGAGCCCAAGGAAGATGGTCTGTTCCCTACTCCCTGGAAACTGAGTATGTTAAGCTACATGGCAAAGGAGAATTAAGGCAGCAGATGAACTTACCAATCTAATAGGGAGATGGTTCTGGGTCCTCCAGGCAGGGCCAGTGTACACAGCAGGCTCCTTAGTGAGAGGGATTGAGACAGAGCATCCGAGTAAGACAGACAAAGAGAGAGAGTCTCAGAGTGATGCATTGCTGGCTTTGAAGATGGAAGGGCTCCCATGTGCCTGCCATGGGAGCGAACCCCTTTTGAAGCAAATCTTGTAAGCCCCACCAAGCTCTTGTAAGGCTGCCATTCCTGATGACGCTAGTGTGTGACCTAATGAGAGACGCTGAGTCAGAGTTGCCTAGCGGAGCAGCTCCTGAATCCCAGACCTCCAGAAAATGGTGATAAGTCATCACTACTGTGGATTCACTTCATCAGGTTTTGGAAAAATTGAGAGGTAGCCATCAATAGCTATCAGGTGGAGCAATGGCAGCCTTCATGGATCTGCTTAGAACGTGTGAATCGACACAGATGCTCTGGGAAGCACTGCTGTGAGGGGGTTTGAGGGGGTGGAGACCCCTACACCCCCCCCCCTTTGTTCAAGGGTCAACCATATTTTATTTCACAATATAAAGGCACTTAATAGACACAGTCTAGTACTTACTATATACAACATGATGTTCTAGAAGCTTCATAAATATTAACATTTTATTTCCCAAAGCAACAAATAACAATAAAGGAAGGAAGTACTTTCGTAGCTCAGTTTGACAGATTACGAAACCAAGGCACAAGGAATGTAAGTGAACTGTCCGCGGTCACAGCCTCCTAAGTGGCCGAGGGAGGGGTCAGACTTGGGCACTGGGCTCCAGAAGTGTGTCCTTCAGCTCAGGCTGTGGTTGTCTTGTCTTTGGTGTAATTGTTACCTCTGTAGGTTTGTGGTTAGTTTTTGTTAGTGATATTTTTTTTGTGTGGGCTTTTCTCCCCATTAGAGTTTACATGCAGTATTATTTTGTGTTAGTCTCAGGAGTACAGCATGGTGGGTAGACTGTCATGCACTTGGCACATCCTTGCTGGTTTTTGCTGATTGGTTTGGTTTAAACAAAGGCAGGGAGAGGGGTGTTCTCACCTTTGAGTGAGAAGTTCACTGTGTCTTTGAATCCTTCTGTGTTCCTTTGGCCAAATGAGGGGCAGCACAAACTAACTTCACAAGGAGCCTATGGGAACCTTTGTAGGGAGACCAGGAAGATGTGAATGGATGGGACAACTCAATCCAGAGGGCAGCAGTGCTTTTATCTCTTGCATATGGTGCTGCTGGGTAAAAGAATCCTCATATAAACAGAGCAAGGCCTTAAAATATTAGACAGCCCTAACCTGTTTGGCTCAGTGGATAGAGCGTCGGCCTGCAGACTCAAGGGTCCCAGGTTCAATTCCAGCCAAGGGCATGTACCTTGGTTGTGAGCACATCCCCACTGGGGAGTGTGCAGGAGGCAGCTGATCAATGTTTCTCTCTCATCGATGTTTCTAACTCTCTATCCCTCTCTCTTCCTCTCTGTGAAATATCAATAAAATATATTTTAAAAAATATTAGACAATTCCACCATTTCCCAATGTTCCTCCTAAATTTGACAGGAAGTGACAGAGGTCACTATTTCCCAGAGATCTTTCCTAAAATACCCCAATATGTTCTTTTTGCCACAAAGTAAGCTCAGGCAACTCCTGATACAACTGCTATGCTGATCCCAAGATTGCACAATCAGGTGCTGACCTTGTCCCTAAAACACGTTCTTAAGGGGCAAGAACTTTATCTCATCACAGAGAAGTTTTTGTGCTAAGATGTGAGGAGGTATAGAATGTCAGTATATCTTGTAAAATTTTCAGGTGCTTTGAAAGCCACAAGAAATAAGAGCAGATGTGGGAGTACACCTGTGAAGAGCGATTTCTTTAATTTGGGGAAACAGTGCCTTACTTGTTAGAACTAACCTTTTCATTGCGGGCAGTTCAGAGT
>PVJC01002451.1:0-65983 GCA_004026665.1 Murina feae | reverse complement strand
TCCATTGAAATCGTTGGAGATTATTTATTTCTATAAATCTGAAGGCTGTAGATAGTCATGATGGATTGGCTATGGGCTGGAGTATATATTATTTGAAATCAATAAGAGTTTTCTCAAAGACGGTAGGCATTTCCATTAAAGTCACTGACTTGCACTTTTTGAAATATTTCCTCCAAGGAAGGGCTGACGGATAATATTGGTGTTGTGTAAATCGGTGTGAAGTTATTGTAAATTTATAAAATGGGCGAGTCTGTAAATCTCGGTGTGGTGAGGGTCACTCTGGATAAATTGAGTCGGCAAAATACTCATAACAAACCTCAGGATAAGAATTCTTAACACATGGAGGGCGGTAGATTTCTGCGTCTCACAAATAAACATAACTGAAAGGTTTACATCGTCCACGTAATAAGTTGTGTTAGGCATTTTGATGTATCCATTAAAAAGAATCATTGATTTTTCCATTTTGAATTAAGCAGCCTTTATTTAACAGTAAGTTTTTGTTTCTTAGGTCAGAGGAGTACATGCATAATCACAATTTCATCAACAATATTATATTCAAGTAATTGATGATAGAATCAATAACTGATTTAAAATGTTCTCTTTTTTTTTTTTCTACATGTGTGTGGTTTATTTGGCACCTGTGTGGTTCAGGCATTTGATATGAAATGATACACGGAATAGTTGAACATATTAATCATTGCTCTTGCCGCTGTCGGCTAGGTTCATTCTTCTGAGCTTTGAGTCTTAGATGTCTGCTGTGAGCCATAGACTGGGGACATGAAACGCGACACACTGCCGTGTACAACTTCCTCATCATGAGCCCTGGAGATCAAGCGTGGCAGACTGGTGGCCAACATGCCTCGGTTATTTGGCCCCTGTTAGCCTTTGAGCTTGACATGCTTGCTGTAGATTGATTCAGATAGAGAAAATCATCAGCTGATTAATGACAATTTTAGAAAAATAAAGCAAGTCTTTGTTGTTCCGATTCAGCTTTGTGTCACACAGCCTGTGCTTTTCAGAGCACTGGGGTGATGGTCTTTGCTTTCCATGGGAGTCACTGGGGTTGGTGTGAAAGAAATCAGAGTTTACCCCACACGGGTTAATACTTGAGAATTAATTTACCAGAAAAACACTGACATTCCAGTTGGAGAAAGGAACTTGAGTATTATATAGATAAAAAGTTGGGCCCTGGCCAGTGTGGCTCAGTTAGTTGGAGCATGGTCCCAAACACTGAAAGGTGGTGGGTTCGATTCCATGTCAGGACACATACCTAGGTTTCAGGTTTGATGATTATGTTAGCTGAACTCAGAACACAGAGTTTAGACTATCCAAAAAGATATACAACTGAATAGCCGTACTTTAATGTAAATAGATATATTCCCCCCACAATACACAGAGAGAAAACAAAGCACACACAGTTTTGTTAGTGATAGTCTTCGTTTCATGTTAACTTCTCAGTTTATTTTTATCAAACAGCCTAATTCTCTAATACAAAGCTGCTTCCATAACTGAATACTGTCACAGCATATCTGAAGTCGTATATTTGATTTAAGAAAGTTCATACTGTTTAGAGAGGCATCATATAACCAATAATTGCAGAGGTATGTACGCTTTACATTCTTCAAAATTAGATTGAGCCCTAGCCGGTATGGCTCAGTAGATACAGCATCAGCCTGCTGACTGAAGGGACCCAGGTTCAGTTCCAGCCAAGGGCACATACCCAGGTTGCAGGCTTGATCCCCAGTGTGGGGTGTGTAGAAGGCAGCTGATCAATGATTCCCTCTCATCATTGATGGCCCTCTCTCTCTCTCTCCTCCTCTCTGAAATCAATAAAAATATATTTTTCAAAAAAAGCCCATCAAAAAAATTACATTGGACAATATTCACCATATTATCTACAAAATCAAGGACAACACTTGCACAAGATACAGACATTCCCATTATACCTTGAAGATTACACAATAATCCTCAAATATCTATATTTGCCTGATCATAACTATAGATTTTAAAGCAACTAAAGACTGATTTTTAAATACAGAGCTTTCACAGGACTTACAGCATGAGCAACTGAATTTAATATTGATCTCCTTAGTTGCCTCATTTGATTTAATGTCCTTACAAATGGATAATCGAACAAGACTGTCTATTCCACTGCCCTAAACTCTACTCTGCCAACAATGAGGCCAGAAAAAAAAGTGAAATTCTATGCACAGTGTCATTGGGGTAAGTTAGGTTCTACAATGCAGAAAAATCAATGCTTATCAACTAAATACTATTTTTCTATAATTTCAATCTCTGAAACATTAGCAATGAGCAGTCACTGTCTATCCAACACTATAGGGGTGGGGTAAATTTTACTAGAAATGCTTTTGAATCCAGAAGGTGTAGCTCAGTGGTTGAGCATCAGCTTCTGAACCAGGAGGTCATAGTTCAGTTCCAGGTCAGGGCACATGCCAGGGTTTCAGGCTAGATCCCCAGTAGGGGGTGTGCAAGAGGCAGCCAATTGATGATTCTCATTGATGTTTCTCTCTCTCTCTCTCTCCTTCTCCTCTCCCATTCTCTCTTTCTAAAAGTTAATAAAAATACATTTTAAAAAGAAGAAATGATTTTGACTAAAAATTAAAGAAAACATGTCAATCTTTGTGAAATGTGATTAAATAAATACTTAGAGAAAAATGTAAGCTCAAGAATACGTATTAGCAAAGGATTAAGACATTAAGGATGAAAATATGGAAGGGTTAAGGATTCTTTATGTGTGACTAGGTCAATTACTGATATTTATTTTCATTTTAAAGCTAGTCCTGTAATTTGTTTGGTGTGGGTTTTTTTTTTGTGTGTGTGTGTGTGTGTGTGTGTGTGTGTGTGTTTGGGGGGGTGGGCAGGAGAGGTGAAGAGAGATTAGATTCTAAGATATAGCTGCGTAGTCCACAGCAGCACGTGCGAGCATTTACCTCAGCCCTCCCATGTGAGCAGCAGGGAGCTCCTTTTCTGAAATGTCTAAGCATTTCAGGCTCAATGAGTTTAGACTAAATAAGGCTCAGCTTCTGTGAAGCAAACACCTGCTAGATCAGTGATTCTCAACCTTCTGGCCCTTTAAATACAGTTCCTCATGTTGTGACTCAACCATAAAGTTATTTTTGTTGCTACTTCATAACTGCAATGTTGCTACTGTTATGAGTCATAATGTAAATATCTGATATGCAGGATGGTCTTAGGCGACCCCTGTGAAAGGGTCGTTTGACCACCAAAGGGGTCACGACCCACAGGTTGAGAACAGCTGTGCTAGATGAACCTATTAATGGTGGTTAACCGTTAGCAACCCCACTCTGCCGTGATACCTACAGCCAGGTTGTCACATTTACATCGCAATGACAACCAGCTAGAGTTGGAGACTGAACCCCAAGGATAGGCTTTCCCTTGATAATGTCATATTATTGTGCGAGAAGAGAGGGCAAGGGAACCCAATGAGAATACCAGTGGAGGGTATGATGAAAAGCTATGGCAATCTTATTCCCATAAACCTACCATTCTTCTCAGAAACACCCAGGAGACCCAATGCTAACATTTTATCTCAACACTAGAATCATTTCCAAGGTAATAAATTAGTTTCACTTCACTGACTATTAATTGAATCATGCCACTTTATTATAGTCTCAGTCAGTCTCTCTCTCTCTCTTTCTCTCTCTCTCTCTCTCTCTCTCTCTCTCTCCCCCCCCCCACACACACACACACACACACACACACGAGAATAAAATGCAAAGTAGGAATTCACTGCAATAGAAAAAGGTTCATTCTTTGGCCAAGATAGAGTGCTGTGTGGGACATGAGGTCGTCCCACTAGATTATCTTCCATCTAAGGAACAGGAAGACCAGCTGACTTTTCCTCCCTGGGTGGAATTCTGTGAATATCGGTATCTATGTCCACATCCCCTGTGGATAGAAGGGAAGAGGGACCATAGTAACAGGAGAGATGGCAGAGGAGGATTAGATGGAAGAACAGGATGTAGTCTCCACTTGTCCATCAATTCTTTTATGCCCTCCAATTACATGGATAGTGGCTTGTTGGTCTGAGTTAATAGAATACTTATTTCTTAATTTAAAAAAATAAGTACTGTATCACATCATGACAAAGTAAAATGGCTTTCCTCATCCTTGTCTTCATATTTGTTATTTAACCACAAAGGCAACTAACTATGAATTTAACACTGAATGTAGAGGAGAACTTTAGTTTGAGAAGTTACCACTCTGGCAAAAAGAAATGGCTATCTGTTCTGTGCATCATTTACATACAGCTTTACTCCAAGGTTTATGATTAATGGAAACTCTTGCTCATGTGATGTAGGAAACATATATGAGCACACTCACAAAAGTTGTTGATAATAACAAAAAATATAAGCATAAAATACTTAAAACTCCTTTAGTGAATGGTTTGAGATCTTGGCAAAAATTTTGCATGCTGGCACATAGATCTTATGTTATGTGTTAAGTGTAGCATTTATGGTTTCAGCAAAGTACTTTAGGAGATATCACAGTGGGAGGTGTTTTAATTAAGTTTTCTAACTCCTCAACATCTCATAGTCAGTGAGCATGGATCAATAACATAGATTAGTATTTTGTCTGTATCAGTATATATTTTAAATGACTGAGATAATATTTGGACAAACTAAAAAAAGTATTCAGACATCCCTAAAAAATACAAATTGGATGTTAATCAAGGGAAACTAATTTTTCTTGCCTTTCATGAAAAATATCCAGAGTGTATTATATTATTTTGCTCTTTTCACCATCCTGAACAATAAAAACACAAAAGATTTGCATGACAATGAAAATTAACCACCAGTATAATTCACCTTGCAAACAATATCAGTGCCTAACATTTATTAGGCAGAAATTAGTCATCAGTTTCATAAGCGATTAACACCATATGTCATGAAATTAGCTAAAATATACATGTCATATTTTACTTCCTTTTCTTCTAAATGGCCTCTTTCATTGTTTCCCTTTCATTTGATTGTATATTGTGACCTGAGTCTATGTCGGATATTAGAAAACTAGAGGAGTTATGGGCTGTAAATTAAAATTTTTTATAAAGTCATTATATAATTTCGATTATATTATACTAATTTAAATCAAACTAAAAAACAATAACATATTTATCTTTGATTTGGACAAATTCTATGAAACAATGTACTCTAATTAAAATCCCATTTTTTAAGGCATTCGTGAGAAAATGACTGTGTCTGGCAAGGGGAAGATGAATGAGTTGGGATTGGTCCTGCTCCAGCTCCTCTCCCCTTATCCTGCCCCCTCAGGCAGGGTTGCCGAGAGCATTCAAGCAGTGGATTATCATTGTCAGGTGCCCTGGAAGAATTGTGTGCTGAGGGATTGGAAAGGGGGACCCTGTATTGGTGCGCCAAGCAAATAATTGACTGGGAAATGTAAACCTGTAGCTGTGCTCCAAAGAAAAGGGCTTATCAGAAGGCAAAAGTCGACATGAAAAGTTTGTATTGCTAATGACCTGGGGGGTTGGGGGGCCAGGACTTCCTTTTCTAACACATGCCCACTCTGAACAAATATTATGTAAAAATGAAAATCGGTCTCCGAACTCTTAATTTTGTTTTCTTTTTTGCCACTTAATGTGTACTATTCCAGATGATCTCTAAATTAAATTTTAATTGAAATTATCTTCTCCCTTCTCCTCTTGTTCCATCTCTCATTTCTTATCACCAGAAATCTACAAAATAGGTGCCATTAACCCAGTTTCTTGACAAAAACCAATAAACATGGAGTATCAATAATAGGAGTGAAATCACGCGGTGCTGTGCCTCATGGCCTCCTCTCCTCCCGCTCACGGTGTTCGAGGAAGGGCTTTGGCAGCAGTGCTGGAAAGGCCATCGTTTCGCATTTGACGTGTGAGTCCAGGTTGGCAGATGGTAGCACAGAACCAAGACTGCCTGACTTCTCCAGAATCGTGGAGAGTGTTTCTGCACGCCAGCTAACAACAGCGAGGCCAAAAACTTTTTAAGTGTAAAATGATGCGAACTTTCTGGAAAGCACTTTCACAGTAGGTAAAGGACCTTGAAGATCTTCATAATTGCACTAGCCAGGTTGGCTCAGTGGATAGAGCATTGGCCTATGGACCGAAGGGTCCGAGGTTCTATTCCAGTCAAGGGCATGTACCTTGGTTGCGGGCACATCCCCAGTAGGGGGTGTGCAGAAGGCAGCTGATTGATGTTTCTCTCTATTCCTCTCCCTTCCTCTCTGTAAAAATCAATAAAATATGTTTTAAAAAATTGTCATAATCCTTAACTCGGTAATCTCAGCTTTAGAAATATAATGAATACTCAGATATAGTTAAAAATATACACATGTATATAATATTTTTAAGGTCCTGAAATATAGAATGAATAAAAACAGTTATTTTGATATGTTGGGCTGTTAAGCCACTTTAATAAATATCATGTCTGATAAAATATTTGATGATCTAGGGAATGCTGTAATAAAATGAAGGAGTTAGATATTAATACATGTATGTAGTATGATCTACTTATGATAAAGACTGCTGTGATAGTCTTACATGTCAATTTGCAAAGCCATAGTACCAGTAATTTAATCTAATGCTAATCTAGGAATTGCTGTGAAGGTATTTTGTAGAGGTACTTAGCCTCTATAATCACTTGATTTTATTTTTTTATTGAATTTATTGGGGTGACATTGCTTAATAGGATCATTTAGGATTCAGGTGTAGATTTCTATGATATAATATCTGTATATTGCACTATGCAGACAAAAACTTCCTGCACAAACACTTCTTTAACTGAAACAGCCATTTGCGTTGTAGAAGAGCTAATTACACGAAACATTTCATTTCTCAACCTTTCTTAGGACGTCTTGAGACTGAGTATGGGTCTCATACATGTTTTCGTTCAAATTCTGCGTCTTTTAAAAACATTTTACAATCTTTCCCTTTTCTGTCTTTGATTTCTCCTTTAATCTTTTAATTAGTTTAAATGTCACTTTTCACTTTATATTTCTAATATACACAAAGCCTGCTTCCTTCTCTTAAATTTAGAACTACTTAGAAATATGATAAAACTTCCCCTAAGAAAGGTTCTTCAGTTTATTTCAGTAACTGTATGGCTAACATTGCCCACATTTTAAAAGTGAATATCCACTTAACTCACTTACAAAGCTCAATAGTTATAACTAATATTTATTAGGAGCTTATTTTATGCCATGCATTTTGCTAAACGCTTTACATATATTAAGCTAATTTATTTTTACCCTAATCCAAGTGATTTTTATTATCTTCACTTAAAAATGAGAAAACTAGCTAGCAGCACAGTCAACTTGCCTGCGGCAACCTCGCCATAAGGTGACCAAGGCAAGCTTTGGGTCTAGCAGCCAGAGTCGGAGTGTGCTGCCTCCTAAGAAGGTGCACGGCAGCTTACTGGAATGAGTTGGCACACCACTTCACATAGTCACCGTCCTTTGATGCTGCAGTGACCCCTCTTGCAGTTAATGCACATATGATTTTTGGAAATATTTTTACCATCTAAAGAGTATTATGCATGTGCCTGTAAGAATTGCATTAAAAATATTTCTCAGACTAATGCTCTTTGGAATCATTTTGTAATGCTTTGGTTAAAAGGTATAACTGTAAAACTGGAGCATCTAATATTAAAGGGGATAAATTATAAAATAAAAAATCAATTACTGGGAAAAGTGAAATATATAATAAACAGCACAGAAATTATTTATACACCAAGTCAAGAAGAAAATGCACCTCAGGATGCGCCACAGGATTAAAACAAATTTCAGTTTGTTTCGGCTTGTAGTGCGGGAGGTGATGTTTTCGACCTATTTTGAGAGCTCAAATTAGAATTTAGTCATAAGCATAAGAAAACGTGACTCAATTGCAGTGCAATATACATAGTTTTTCCCTCTGAAGATAGCTCAGTTTTTCTCCAAAATTCCAAGATGCGAGCAAAACATTGTTGTAATATGGAGTCAAAGAGCCTTGTATCCTTGGTTAATTTAGAAATAAACCCTTGTCTTAGAAATTAGTATCTGCAATTATTAACTCGGTATTTGAAAAGAGGTTTTCTAGAAAGACACAATTATGAGGTGATGATCTTTTTTTCTTTTTCTACTTGCTAATTTTAACATGTTACATTTTGTAAATTTAAGGTATGCAGCATGCTACTATAATTTTTGTATTCTATTATGATTGCCATTGAAGCAGTATTCAAAAGTCCTCTTTTAATATGTGTAATTTAAACACTAATTTGGCATTTTGAAAGGACCTTACAATTCTAAAATGAAAATATAAAAATTTATTGAAAGGTCAAAGAATTGTACTTGTTATTTGTACTAAATAAAGAAACTAATATTGGCCATTTTCTCAGAAGAAAATGGAAGCATAATATAATTTTAGTACTCTCCTTTTATGAATAATCAATGGGTGATTAAGTTTGTACAGTTTCAAAATTTAGTAGGGATATTAAGTTTCATAACACTTAAAATCAGAAAATTATGTGTGCTGTATTTTTGTCACTTCAGAGTCATTTTTAATATTGGAGGTTAATTAAATTTGCTGTTCCAAGCCATTAAGTATAATATCAATAATATTCTTGGAAGTCTATCTCTTTCCATTCCCAGAAGCATAACTTTGAAAGCCTAGGGCAGGGAAAAAAAAAAGATAATAACCTTTGTCTAAAGCAGAGAACATATATTTGCCACTGGCATTTGTACTTCAGTACTTTACCATTAAAGGGCAAAGCAAATCTATAGAGCAGTGATTTTCAACATTTTTTCACCTCATAGCACACATAAACGAATTACTAAAATTCTGCAACACACCGAAGAGTATATTGTATTTTTTGCCAATCTGACAAAAAGGTCTAATTTTGATTCCTCCACACTGGACTGCTCTGTTTTGGCTCGTGTCATGTTTTTACTTGATAATCTAAGGGCAAGGAGGTCAGTACCCCAGGCTAAACAGTCAAGTGTCGCATGTTCTGAAAATCCTTGTGGCACACCCGTTGAAAGTGCTGCCATGGACTGTTGCAGTTCATCTCCTATAAGGAGCTGTCACCTCACCAAAGAAACAACAACTCGTGCAGAGGTGGTGCTTGAGACTCTAGATTGCCACAGTGTCTCTCTCTCTCATGCTGGCATGATGGTAGAATTTATTAGTAAACTGATGGGAAGAGAGCTGAGTGTATTAGCTGGGAATTGCACGGCACACCTAGATTTACACTGAGCAATATCTAAATGGAACTTTCACAGACTCAATGTCATTAAGAGAGAGGGAGAAGAGAGAGGGAGAGAGAGAGAGAGCATACTGCTAAAAATAATTCAATCAATATTCTGACTCGAAAAGCCAAGAGGCCTTAATGGAAAAGCCAGGAGTTCTTAATGGCAGAGAAACAGCATGGTCAGTAGTCTACACTCTCAGAGTTTGGTTCAGGGAAAAGAATATTACTTGGAGTTAAAAAAGATGAATCTAGAAACTGAGAACAGTGGAATCAGCCAAAACACAGAGTTTGATCATGCTGTCAAAAGAAGCAACAGACTGTGTTAGGTCTGCATGTGGCAGGGGAGAAAAATATATCAAAGTTTTGAAAATTCGACCTGACCTGCTGGGAAGGAGAGAACAACCGAGAGAAATAAAAATAAAATATTCAGGGAAACAGGGTCAGGACCACCTACAGCTGAAAAGATGCTTCTGTTGCCTTTGGTGTTCCAAAGGTTCTTTGAGGCCAGAACTCAACAAATTAAGATAAAAGACAAAGTTTTGTGGTAGATAACATGGAAAATGATTATATAAGTCTCAGTTACCTCTCATGCCTGCAGACCTAGTGAGTAGGGAAAATAGGACTTTTGGTTTGGAAATCTATCAAGAGTTTCTGTACTAGGGATATGTGGGAACAATTCTAGGACAAAGGCATACCATAAGCGTATTTGGGGAGGAGAAATACAGAGAGACAAGTAGGAGATTGAGTCCAGCTTGTTTGGCTCAGTGGTTGACTTGCGAACTATGAGTTTCAGTTGGATTCCCAGTCAGGGCACATGCCCAGGTTGGGGGCTCCATCCCCAGTGTGGGGTGTGCAGGAACCAAGGGATCAATGATTCTTTCATCATTGATGTTTCTATCCCTCTCTTCCTTCCTCTCTGAAATCAATAAAAATATATATTTTTAACAAAGAAAAGTAGGCAATTGAGAAAGTGGGAAAAGAACAGGCTGTGAGTCCTAGAGTCATCTGCTATAAATGTAGACTCACCTGCTGATGAGCACATATGGGGTACTGACATACTCACATAGGTGTCATGGATTGACACTTAGTCTCTCAGAAAACCCAGATGAAGAGAGAGAAAAAACACTACCACTACTATAAATTTCTGAATGTTTCAACAGAGGAGTTTAGCAGAATGGGGGATGCTCCATTTACCTGACAGCCTGTAGCAGTGAGCATCTTCTATCCATCTCAACATTTAAGCCAAGATCACATTCTTCTCAGAATGGCTTCCAGTCAGTGACTGAGCAAAGTGATGGCAGGCCAGGATGAGCTCTTCTGGAAGTGGGCCCAGCCAGTGGCTGAGCAAGGTGGTAGTGATAGGCTTAGCCATTTCTGCCCAAGCTGGGACTTGTTTACCTGGCAGTACTTATTCCATGGCTGCAATATTCAATTGGACGGCTCTTCTTACATAATTCTGCTTCTCTTCTTCTCGCCCGCCCCCATAGGTCTTAATGCCCCAACAAACCTGTTGCACCCTCAACTCCAACTCAGTGTCCGCCTCCTGAGGAAACCAACCCAGGATCAAGGGACATCAGATGACACCAGAGAAAGGGCTGATCGGTATGTGTTTTGTTTCCATGGGAAAATGGAGTTTTGTTTTTTTTTGCACTCATTGGACAGTTCCACTCCAGAATATGAAAAATACTGTACTAACTAATCTTGGGGGAATTTTCAAACTTGCGTACTTTTTTAGTAGTAGATGAGGCATCTATCCAGCCATTTTTCTTTGTAACCTTTATCTGTACTTTATAGTTTATTTTTTATCAGTCTACTGGCTAGAAGATAAAATCTATGCAACCAGGACTCCCATTTTATTTTTATCCTCAGTGCTTCAAACAGTACCTAATTCGTTGTAAACTTTATAATGAATGAATGAATAGTTTGCTTAATAGCCAAACAAAAATTTGTCTCTTACCACAATATATCATCAAATCTCAAGCATTTACTGTCATATAAATGAAATAAGAAATGAAGCAAGGAGTAATTGCTAATGCGATATTATATAGCTCAGAAGTATAAATTGTCAAGCACAATTACATTAGAAGGCTCAATGTAGTCATCAGATGTTTGGACATGTACTTAGGATCAGTGTGGATGTGAAATTTGCACATGAAAATGGGCTTAGTGTGTTGTGTTGACAAATATGACAGCACTGTTGATATATTTACAAAGAGTACAATGATTTGGGGAAGCTCCAAACAAAGCACGGTCTCTCCATTAAGACATTACTCTTGGGAAAGTCTGTGTATATTAAAACTGTGCCAAAAATCGCTTGAGTTTGTAGATGTCAAACAGAGTTAAGTTCTATGCTACATAATTTAACACAGACTTTATATGTTAAAATGTTTGTGCAAATCCCCTATCCCCTGTAAATGGTAATTGTTCAGATTCTGCAAGGAAGTCTGTAGGTTTAACTCTTCCAACTCCTGAGAGAGGGGGACAGTAGGAGAGGTGAAATGGGTGGGAGTGGGGTTGGGTGAATCAACAATAGATGATATGCAGCAAATCTCATACCCATGGTCCCTACCGTGAAATGCCAGCTGAAGTGGCTCCGGATTGTTGTGGAAACCATGAATGCCCTGCAAATGTCCAGAATGCTCTCTAGGAAGTGGTGCCACCACCATCGAACACCACTGGTTTAGAGTAGAGCCTGCAATGGTAGTGCCACGTTAGCGTATGAGATTCGCTTTCATTTTCTTAGTATTATATAGGTGAGGCTGGTGGTACACTCTGCCTTCTAGATACTCTGAGGCAGCTAAGTGGAGTCCATGAAAGCCTGGAATTAGAGAGAGATGAAGCTTTCAGTGTGCTAAGGAATGTAAATCATGCTACGACTCCCGTTGCAGCTGGGAAAAAGGAATGAGGACCATGACTTGGATCTCAGTGGGTTCTGGCTCCAAATGAGCAAAATAAGAATAACCTTGGGGAGGAAAAGTCTTTGTGCTTATTTTAGGCACCTCCCATTCTCCTAAGAAAAATGAAAGGAAGGGGCATTCAATCTGTTGGAATTTCTTTGGTGGAATAAAGGGGGGCGGAAAGCCTTGTTAGTTCAAAAGGCTCATATTATGTCAAAAAAATGTCCTTAAATATTAACTAAAAACTGGAACATTTTTGTTGTTTTACATTAAAGAAGTGAGCCTTTCTTTCCTTTCCTGCTTCTTACAATGATCTTTACAGCCATGGGTATTGGTTGAGTTGCCAGAATCCCATGGAGAGGACCCATCGCATGAGAAACTGGTACAGATGGGAAAAGTGAAAGTGAATAAAGAGACGACCTACCCACTAACATTGCCGAGAGCAGCTGCTCAGAGACACACCGCTTTAAAAAAAAGATGAATTGACAGTTGTGTAGAATCAATGAGCTTTGACTGTTGGAAATGAATAAGAGCCACCTGTTCTGACAGTAGTAGGTGATGGTCACTCCCCAAATTTCTTTTTAGCCTGCTCGGTCATTTTAGATGTATTTCATGTCAATAGTCACTTTAATAGTTTGCTCTTAAAAGTCCCAATATGTCTAATGTTCATGTCCTTTATTTAGGGATTTGTATTAACATGTTTTAAAATTCTAAGGAAGAGTGAGTATGAGGATATAATCTAATCCAATGAAGTAACAGGGACATAAATAGGACCCATACATGATCACATGGCTTGTCAAAGGACAGAGAGCTTAGTAATGACAGAATGAGGACCTGACTCCAGGTCTGTTATTCTCCCTTTGTGTTGTAAAGTACATTTCACCCATCCCACAATTTATCCAGATACTAACACACAGACTCCTCCTTTTTGAGACACTAGTTTATTAATTCTGGAAGATATTTTTAATGGGGATATATTCACCACTTTTTGATCATCATCTATGGAGAATAATTTCATATCTACATATGCGTGTATATATACATAAACATATTCAAACATATTTTTGCTGGTATAAACATGAAAACATATAAATTAAAAATAAGTCATCTGAATTCCCTTTATCTGCTCTAATAAAAGAGTAATATAGAAATTAACTATCTCTCCAGGATGCCTAAGCCATGCCCACCAGCCAATCAGAGTGACTGTATGCAAATTAATCCAGCCAAGATGGAGGCTGGCAGCCATGGAGTGGGCGGCAGCCGGTGCGACACAGGCGGCGGCAGTTGAGGCATGGGCAGCAGCAGAGGGCAGGGCAGGCGGGGCCAGTGGGGCAGGCGGGGCAGGCTTGGCCAGCCTGCAAACTGCTATCAGCCCCTCACCCAGCCTGGCCAGGCACACCAGCAGGTAGACATCCCTTGAGGGGGCACAGGCCGGGCTGAGGGACACCCCTGAGTGCAAAAATTTTTGTGCGCCAGGCCCCTAGTAGTATATAAAAGGTGATCATTAGTTTTCATGTTTTGAATTCAAAATTTGCATGTTTTATCAAAAGAGAACTTAGTTGACCTATCTTAACTGGACTCTGGCTAATTTAAGCAGAAAATGGCTTTACTAAAGGATATGGGGTGGCACATAGGACCAGAACTGGAGAATATAGGGCTACCAAAAGGAACCATAAGTTGCACACCGAAGCTGATCCTATGAAGATACTGCAAGTACGCTATAGAAGGTTGACACCACCACTTTCATCAAGGACATCATGAAGACCCACTTAAAACCCTGTTGCTAGAAATGCAAATGCACCAACCCATGCTGCTGTAATGATGCCTCAAGTCGGTCACTGTGATCCTTTTCCCTAAGGATCACTGCTAACCCAGAGTCAGCGCCACTAATGGGAGGAGTCAACATGACCTGCCTGAAACCCACGTAAAGGAACCTGGGAGAGCAAGCACCTGCCCCTGCCCTGAGCACTGGACTCCTGCAGGGAGGAATTCCTGAAGCACTGAGAGCTGCTCTGGCTTTCCAGTGGAAATGGGTATTCGACACAGAGATTTTAGTTCTCACTTTACTAGTGAGGAGACGGAGGAGCCATGAGGACATTAGTGGCCTGCAAAGGCTGATGTATAAAACCCTTCAGAGCAGAAACAAAGGGGCCGAGGGAGAAGAACAGAGAATCTCGGTGGTTTAAAAAAAAGTATGTATTTTAAGTTATAAAGTTATAAAGTAAGTAAATGTAAGAAGTCAGGTCAACATAAAATGCATATTATAGGTTTAACAATCTGTTGATATTTATGAAAATACTAGGAACAACAGAGAAATGGGACACTAAAGATGCTTTTAAAAAAAAAAATCCTTACTGGATTATTAGAGAAATCTCTAAAAGAGACATAACGGGGATTACCAAAGAGGGAGCCAGTGTGGGAAGGCCCCAATACTGCCACCCAGAAAGAAGCCATCCCGAAGAGCGGAAGGTCATTTCTCCCAGCAGGTAACCTACGTGCATAGCCCTCATGCTAACATTGACTCATTCGAAATGGACCTTGAAATTGAATTTGGGGGAGGACAGGAGCAAGGAGGAGTGGAGAGAAGTGTTTATCCTGGTATTTCTTCCGTGAACTACGCATTGGTGAGATGTGCATGAGTACAGGTGCTTTAAGGAGGGCCTATCAGAAAGAGCGCAAACTCCATTGCCTTTTCTTACAGTTCTCAGTGCACGTTTCATATCATTATTCTCTGAGCAGCATGTTACCAGTCTCTGTATCTTTACAGGCCTGAAAGTATTAACCAATTGATACCATTTGCGCATAATAAAATCACAGTGTTTGACCGAAAGAAAGCAAATGCCTATACAAACATGTCATTTGTCCAACACTTAGTAAAATGGATATTTTTAATGCAGTGAAAACTGGTTGGCTAAAGAGGAATGTTGGAGGCAGACATGAAATAGAAAGAGAGTAAGGATTTCAAGCAATGAAGGCATGCCTTTGGAGACAAAGTCACTATGAGAAATCTAAAGATTAGATGTAGGTGAATGAAAAAAAGTTTCCTTAGGAAATAACATCCTTTACAATGGGAAAAATAAACTAGGAAAGAAAATAAATGCTATTTTAAAATCATTTGAGATTCTGTAATTGAACTAGACATGAAATGAAGGGATTAAATGTGCAGTGTTAGGAGCTCTTTTGCCCAGTTTTTACAGGCAAGTCTCATACCTACAGTTGGTCACCAAACAGAAGTGAGCACTGATAGGTCTGTATTCAAAGACTAAAACTAACTTTAATAATTTAATCAAAGTGGCTCTCAGAATGTAATGAACGTGTTCAGTTGAGCTTTCAGTTCTATTGTAGCAAAAATGATGTCGGATGAAAAAACAGGGAGGGCACATAATTACAGAAGAGGCGGTGACATCATTCACAAAGGCAAAAGCTGGAGGTCAGCGTAGACGTAGAAAATGGATTATAATGGGCTGAGACATTTCAAGAAAGAAAGGAGTCTATTTACTGGAAGCAGGACTGAAGAGCAAAATAAACAATGCAGATGAAGCCCTTCCTTTCTTTCACTTGTGAAACTTGATAAAATGCAAGCAACATTTTGAGAAAAACAAAACAAGGTACTGAATAGGCGGGGGTCTGAAGCAAACCTTTGAAGATGAAAATGGAAGATGGTTCTCTGGTCAGTTAATATTAACTAGAAAAAGGACAAACAAATCTATTGGAGCAAATGAATAAATACACAGTCAACTCACAGAAAATAATATGAACTGACAATAAAACTTCTGAAAATATTTACCGTGTTGAAATTTGTCAAGGTCATACAAAGTAAGGCAATATTAAAATGCAACTACTTGCTCATCAGAGAGGCAAATACATCTAATGGAAGAAATTTAACTCATTATGAACTTTTTGAGATGGCAATTATTAGCATTTATGAGAATGTATACAATATATACATACTCTAAAACACAGAAATTTTTATAATTACCCCTTTTTTATAGTCATTTTATAATTATGATACCTTACTCAGAAAAGATTATCTCTTTAAGATTTGTATGTTAAAGATTACAATTTAGGGATCTTGGTGTGTACCAATTCTACTGGATTAAAAACCTACCAACCTGCTCTTTAAAAAAAATCATCTAATCTAATAAAAGAGTAATATGCAAATTGGTGTCACTCTGCTACACTTAAGCCACCAGCCAATTACCACACCCACCAAGCAATCAGAGCAACTATATGCAAATTAACCCAGCCAAGATGGTGGCCGGCAGCCACAGAGCTGGAACAAGCAGGAGGCTTGCCCCTGCGATGGAGGAAGCTAAGGTTCCTGTCTGCCTAGGCTGGCTGTGGCCTCTGCTCAAGGCAACAAAGTTTTAATTATAGAAAATAAATAAACCCCACATACCTGCTTCCAGCCTTGGGCTCAAGGAAGCACTGGGAGCCTGGGTTGTTAGGGGCAACCAGACTTGGGCTCTGGTTAAAGTAACAAAGTTTCAACTTTAGAAGTTAAATAAATCCCAGATACCAGCTTCCACCCAGCCTCCTGCAAACAGCCATCAGCCCCTCACCCAGGCTGGCCAGGCACTTCAGGGGGGGGGGCACCCACCTTGAAGAGGGTGTTGGCAGCCTGCAAACAGCCATCAGCTACTCACTCAGGCTGGCCAGGCACCCTAGCAGGACCTCCACCCATGCACCAGGGCCTCTATCCTATATAATAAAAGGGCAATATGCAAATTGACCCTAACAGCAGAAAGACTGGGAATGACTGGTCACTATGACATACACTGACCACCAGGGGGCAGATGCACAATGCAGGAGCTGCCCCCTGGTGGTCAGTATGCTCCCATAGGGGAAGCTCTGCTCAGCCACAAGCCAGGCTGACAGCTGCCAGTACAGCAGAGCTAAGGATGTCGGACTGCAGCTTAGGCCTGCTCCCTGCTGGCAAGTGGACATCCCTCAAGGGCCCCCAAACTTCCAGAGGGATGTCTGGCTGCCAGCTTAGGCCTGATCCCCTGGAGAGCGGGCCTAAGCCAGCAGGTGGACATCTCTTGAGGGGTCCCAGATTGCTAGAGGGCACAGGCCAGGCTGAGGGACCTCCCTGAGTATACAAATTTTTTGTGCACCGGGCCTCTATAGTCTTTTATAAAAGGCAATAAATCTATGAGTCTATTTCTCAAAGCGATTAGGAAAAACAAAAGAAAGTAAAATTCATAGATACAGACAACAGCATGGTGATTACTAGAGGGAAAGGGGAGTGGGAAAGGTAGGAGAGGGTAAAAGATGGATAAATAGTGATGGAAGGAGACTTGACTCAAAGTGGTGAACATACAACCCAATATACAGATGCTATGTTATAGAATTGTATAATTGAAACCTATGTAATTTTAATTTTATAACCATATCTTATAACAATATATTTATTTTTATTGCCTGGCTGGTGTTGCTCAGTGTTCGAGCATGGATCCATGAACTGGAAGTCAAGGTTCAATTTCCGGTCAGGACACATGCCCAAATTTCAGGATAGATCCTGAGTAGGTGGTGGGCAGGAGGCAGACAGTTGATGATTCTCTCTCATCATTGATGTATCTATCCCTATATCCCCCTCACTTCCTCTCTGATATCAATAAAGTTTTAAGTTAACACTATTGCAAATGTCCCCACTATAGAGGAGAACATATTCACCAATGATACATCTGAAACCTATAGAATTTATTGTGTGACACTGGTTAATAAAATTACTTTTTTTTTTAAAGTAGCCTTAATTAAAAAAAAAAAAAAAGCCAATACAGGATGGGGCAAAAGTAGATTTACAGTTGTGAGTATGCAAAACAAAATTTATTCTTGTACTATTATTTATTATTGTGTTAGTTTCCATATGAATAACTGCAAACTTATTTTGACCCCACCCTGTATATTCTCAATTCTTACCAGTTTTAATTAGTGTGGTTTTGTTGTCCCTGCATGTTGGTTACTTGCTGTAGTGTCATCTTATAAACTTTTACACAAGAGTGTTTTAAAATAACTGAATCCAAATTGAGTTCAGTGGCACATAGAAGTTTGACAGGTTTGCATTTTAAAACTAAAACAAAAATACATTTGAATGTTGAAATTTAAAATGGTGGATGAGTAGCACATAAATAAAAAAAATAAATGCCGAAATGTTACATACAGTAGTTACAGGATATAACCCTTAATTAACATTTGATATGATAAAATAAAATACGTTAAATAATGTACAAATTTTGGTACAATAATGTACAAAAAGCTGCAGACTGGCATTCTAAATGTAGGCTTACATATACAGCTGATCAGCATTGTCCTGTACGTTGTGGGGAATGAAGGAACATGAAGAGAAGATTCTTGTGATTTAGCAAAGGTATTTTGATGTGCTCTTTGATGTCACTTCCCACGGACTTGAGTTGCAGCCAGTTAACTAAGTTAAGCTGAGGTGAGTTTACTGACTGTTTTCAAAATGCAAAAAAGGAGAAAAATCATTTTTGAATGTCAAATGGCCTTTCATTTTTCTACCTTGAGATTTGCGTCTCTCTTCTTTCTCTATTTCTCACGTCCTTTTCTTTCAACCCCCTTGGAGTGTGGCCAGACGCCGCAGCCTGCCATGTGGGTTTGCCTGCACATTGCCGTTTGATCTCCTTCCCTTGATGTGTGGGTTTCTTTGTGGGCTGCCTACTTGTCAAACCATTTTTATTCTTCAAAACTCTCTTCATAATTTTAAAATAAGTTGTGCACATCTCAGGGCACTCAATGCATTTTCCACAATTTATTCACACTTCTGTGGCACCGGCACTGCTGGCTTTGTGTTTAACACTGTGAGAACAAACACATATTTACCCAGCTGCAACCAATGAGATGCAAAATACTCAAATGATAGGAGAAAGAAAGCGTCTGTGCTTCCCTCTGAAGGAGTAAAATCAGTCCATTTAAGAAGCCAGCTCGACAAAATGTCCCTAGCATTTGTAAGCATTGAAATAATTTTTATTTTTTATTGTTGAAAGTATTACTATGTCCCCTTTCCCTCTCCCCATTAACTTCTTTCAGTCTGCCCCCAACCCAGGCTTTCACCACCTAATTGTCCGTGCTAAAAAAAAGCAAAAAAGACAATCAATACATATTTCTTAATGGATTATTGCACTAAGATGTAAAAGCCTTGGTTCTCACATTATCTGACAATAGGATAACCGTGTGGCTTTATACCTAGGAGAAGATGCACGCCTCACCCCTATTTAAGTCTCTTCCCATGAAAAGGAAGCTACTCTGTAGTGAGAGATGTGAGATCAAACCTGACACTTGTCATGTGGGGGAAAAAGTTCTTTGTGCCTCATACAACCTCAGGCATGGAGTAATTGTCAAGAAATGCAATACCGGTTGTGTCATGCAGCTTAAATCATTCACCTCAACATCTCTGTAAGTTGTAATGAAAATTTACTGATCTATGGGAGGAAATCTACTTTAAAAAATATACTCAGAAGATTATTAATGTTACTCTTCAGAAACTAGGGGATGACAAGGCCATCCTAGTATTAATAAAAAAAATTCTATAAGGTGGATAAAAACATTCATCTTAACCAAGCCTAGTAAAGGTCAAGTGAAAGAGGATTTAAGCCAACTGTACACTTTTATAAGCTGTTTTTAAGGTCAACTCAAGTAAATATTGTTTAATCCTAGAGAGGTAATAGAAAGAGAGAGCAGATCTGTTCAGGAAAGATAAAGAAAAATATTTTTATTATGAACCAGGGAACAATTTATTTCCATTCACTGATATATTCACCACTGAGAATTTAAGCCCATTTTGCTAGAAATTTTAGCTTATTAAAATTGTATGAAAAAAGACAAGAATAATGAGTAACATTTTTGGAAATGAGCATCTCTGAAACTATGAGAGATTTGTAACCCCAAGTCGGTACTCATGAGGAAAAGCTATCCCAGTTACTGAAGATCAAACTGAGGCACATGGAGATGCTGGAGAGGACCCCTGCAGCCACAGTTCATGGAAAGAATTAGCACAAGGTGATTGTCTGAAGCGATGATCCTTCATGAGGGGCACGAACGAGAACCTACAGTGTCTTGTTGACAACATCGGAGTGGCATCTGCGACTGGTGCCAAGAGCTACTCTGATCTGTGTGTGTGTGTGTGTGTGTGTGTGTGTGTATCTAATACTAGGGGCCCGGTGCACGAAATTCGTGCATGGGTAGGTGGGGGAGGGGGAGGGCAGGTGGGGAGTTTCCTAAGCCCGACCTGCACCCTCCCCAATTGGGGAGCCCTCAGGAGATGTGCTACTGATGGCTTTGGTCTACTTCATGTGATTCTCTGCTCTCTGCTGGGCCTGTCTGCTCCACACCATGGGGATGGGCAAGCAGGCCCTGCTGGGTGCTGCCTGCAGGTCGATTGCCTGCTCCCTGGTCACCCCACTTGCCTGCTCTCTGGTGAATGCAGTCACCACCCAGCAGACCTTGCTGGGTGCTGCCTATAGGTCCCCATTGCTTGCTCCATGGTCGCCCTGCTTGCCTGCTCCCCAATTGCCACTGCCACCACCCAGCAGGGTGCCCTGCTGGTACTGTCTGTGTGTCCTGATTTGCTCCCCCTTCGCCACAGCCACAGCTCAGCAGGCCCTGCTGTGTGCTGCCTGCTGGTCCTAATGCCTGTTTTCTGGTGGCCCCCTTGCCTGCTCCCCCATGGTGGCCACCACTGCCCAGCAGACCCTGCTGTGTGCTGCCTGCAGCATGCTTGTCTGCTAGGGGGTCACCACAGTGACCTCCCAGAGATTCCTTGCTCCTCCATGGCGGTGCAGCAGCCCTTGCTGGGTGCTGCCTGCAGTCGGATTACCTGCTCTCTGGTCACCCTGCTTCCCTGTTCTCCCATCACCCAGCAGGCCCTGCTGTGTGCTACCTGCAGCCCCCACTTGTCTGCGCGGTGACCTCCAAGAAGGCCCTGCTGGGTGCTGCCTGAGGGTCCCCATTGCTTTCTCTCCCATCACTTGCTTAGCACCCTGTGCTGGCCGATGAGACACGCCTCTCTGGGTGCCGGAAGGCCCTTTTAGCACCAGCTGCCCAGTCTGATCAGACCCAGGAGCCTGCATGCAGGGCGCTAAGTGCCTGCCCCAGCCCGGACTTAGTGCCCTGTGGACGGGACAGGCCCCTCTGGGCACCGGATGGCCGTTTTTTAGTACTGGCGCCTGGGCTGATCAGACCCAGGAGCCGGGCATGCAGGGCGCTAAGTACTTCTTCTGCCAACGGTCTCTTCTCAGGCCTCAGCCGTAGGGGCGGGGGCTGGGCAGCTGGCTCCCGAACCTGCGGCTGCCACCGTGGCCTGGAACCGACCTCAGGTCACCGAGGCTAAGTTTCTGCCTGTGCGTACCCGTACCCTCATCGATTTGTCTATTTCCAGGCCGCAGCATGGGGGCCTGCTTGTTCCTCCCACCCTGCTCCTCAGGCGGGACCAGTTTGCGGTGGGCCTCCGCCATCTTGGCTGCTCTAATTTGCATACAGCCACTCTGATTGGCTGTAGGCGTCCCGAAGGGACGGTTAATTTTACTATTCCGCTTTTATTAGTTTAGATAATAAAAGAGAAACATGCAAATTGACCATTACCACCAGCCAATCAGAGCGGCTGTATGCAAATTAACCCAGCCTAGATAGAGGCCCACAGCCATGGAACTAGAGCAAACTGTTGCAACTGCCTGCCTAGGCTGGCTGAGCCTCTGCTCACAGCCACGCCCACCAGCCAATCAGAGCAGCTGTATGCAAATTAAATCTGGGGCTACCATGTTAAGACCAAGAGAATTGTGTTTAAAAAAAAAAAGATCCTCAATATAATATCCAATCATGAGCATCTATGGGCAAATATACAATCACATTTTCCTCCATGAATTTTTGCTTTTCTTTCAAGAATGTTTTCTTTACTCTGGGTACATCCATTACTAATTTAAGTTGCAAGCACCGCAAGTGGACCTTGGCTAATTTAAGAGGCAAGTTTATTGGAAAGATATCTCATACTCCAGAGAGTTAAAGGAAGACATGATGAGCTAGAGTTGGAAAGCAGGCAGGACTTAGGGTGGGCAGGCATCAAGAAGAAGCCAAAGGAATGTCATAAGAACATTCTGCTGGGGATGTCCCAGTTGACTCCATCGGCAGGAGCGTGGCATGGACATTCTGAACTCCACTAAGTCTGTCATTCCCTCGAGGAATCAGGACTTGGACAAGTACATCATTTTGGCAGAGCATGATCCTGCATTTAGGATCAGAGTAGCCCAGACAAAGGGGACCTCTTTGACACGTTGGAAATTATTGAGGGAGGATGCCGATTCTCTCTGAGACTAACACAGTTAGGAATTTCTGCTGAAATAGGAAAGGTATTTGGATTGCAATTACCTAAAGATTGGTAAATGTCCATTAAAATGGAAAAAAAAATTGAATTACTGTTAACTTTTTAAAATTTTATGTGGCATAGGTAAATACCAAAATATATGGTTGACACCCTGGTTGGGTAGCTGAGCTGGTTAGAAAATCCTTCAGGTACGCGAAGGTTATAGGTTTGATCCTCAGTCAGGTCACATACAAGAATCAACCAATGAATGCATAAAGTGGAACAACAAATCTGTCTCTCTCCCTGTCACTGTCCCTGTCCCTGTCACTGTCCCTGTCCCTGTCCCTCTCCCTCTCCCTCTCCCTCTCCCTCTCCCTCTCCCTGTCCCTCTCCCGCTCCCTGTCCCTCTCCCGCTCCCTCTCCTGCTCCCTCTCCCTCCCTCCCCCCTTCTTCTCCATCCCTCCTTCTCTCTCTAAAATCAGTAAACAAAAAGTAAAAAACAACACATAAAAGAAAACTAAAATATATTGTTGGTCAAAACTGTAGCATGGGAGGCGGTTTTTAGTGCAATGAAAAAAAAGACAGGAAATGCAACATTAATGATAATGCATATGTAATTTTAGAGTTTGTTCATGTGGTTAGGATTCACTTTCACTCTTCTGAACCGTTCTTGATGCAGTTAACAGATACTGTTATTGTTACTATAGGTATCACTTTAATTGTGGGAATTCAGTTATTTTTAAAAATCGTTGAGTAGTTGGAGGCATGCACTCTGTTAGGTCCCGGAGTGACATACTCAGGACAAAACTTACTTCAGTTCGGAAGCTGAGAATCAGAAAGCTGCCATCCCAAATATCTCTAGTATTAAACCCTTTGCAGACTCTGTAAATTAGGATGCTGTTGCAGCTATTGGCTTGAGGAGCATGCTGCCTGTCACAGCTGCAAAGTGGGGAGCGGGGTCTTAGCAAACCTGCTAGATTCATGCTGGCAAACATAGATTCAATTACTACATCTTTCCTTCCACTTCTCCTTATACTGTAGGGCCTCAAAGGGCTTCTGGATCAGTTTGCTAGCTACTACACAGGTATTATGCAGTCAGCCAATGGTTGGTAATTATTGATGACAATTACATTAATTTTAAATATGGAATAGATGCTAACTTTTCTAGAAGTTTCATGTTATACAGACTGTCTCAAAAGTGGATAGTGTCCTAGACAAAGCAAAAGCTGTGATTATTGTTTAGTGTATGTGTGTTTAGAGTATTTAACATGTGGCTGTTTTATACCCATCATCGATGACAAAACATTGTAAGTGGCTCAGTTACGTGATGTGTAGGATATGCATCAGTTTGTATTATAATCAGGTGTATTTGTGGCTATCGTGTTTAATTTTGAGAAACTTAAAAGATGAAGTCAATAAATAGCAAACGTTTCTAGAGGAAAATACGCATGCGCAGTATTTCACATGTTCATGCCAACCATAGCCATAAACTCCGAGGAGCATTGGTATGTCATGGTGATCACAGACTGTATCCCCAGCGGTAGGAGGAGGCTGTGTGATTGTTGGACTAATTCCACCATGAGATACCAATTAAATAAGTAGCTTATTAAGGAAAGCACTGCAACCTGGCAGTGTTCTTGTCATCATTTCACAATCAGCCATGAACTAGTTAGGTGACTACTGGCCCAGTACAAGTATGACAGCACAGCTCTCAGGGGATTAGGGAAGGAAATAGAAAAACCTTCCAAGCAAGCTTTCAGCGGGTGCGACTTCTCATCCAGAATCATCCCATCAGCCAGGAGACTGGGGGAGGTACAATGCTGTCATCCCCTGTGAAGCAGCACTGAGGTCATGAGACTGCCCCTGGTTGGGGGAGGGGCAGGTGATAGGGAATAGGGATGACGTCATGCCTTGAGACAGAAAAGAACCACAGCGCGGGAGCTGGGCACCTGCAGGGTTTCAGTCCGAAAGGAAGCCTTTGTCCTCAGAGGCGCTGTCTAGTGTTCTTTTCTTTCCCTCCCACGGAGATTTCGGTGAGTTGCTATGTGGGTTATAGGATTAAAGCAGAGTGCAGAGCTGGAAAATTCCAAGTACTGACTCTACATGACTCTGCCATCATCAGTCATTGTTCATGTTTCTAAAGATATAAACTGTTGGCAAGGCCCCTGATCCAGTCACCATAGGGGAGCTCTCAGGTGGCCATTTTAGCGATGCCAGTCACTTTAGAGGACATTGTGAAGGGAAATTTTCTTCCTAGAAGATGCCAGAATTGACTACTAGATTGCGATAGGACGATGAGAAAAATGATGGCTGGGCAGCAATTTAGAAACACCTCATGAGGACAAAGAACATAAAAGGGATGAGCTTGTGTAAAAGTAGAATTCTGTAGGTCAGACATCTCTTGTTTATTCCCATGAACCTGAAATTAATTACAATATCTTAGGTGCTCTAAAATTAATAGAAATGGTGAAGGAACATGTAATGACAAGTTATTACAATAAAAATCCTACTTTTTTACTAAAATTAAAATTTCTGGACTGACATCCTTACTATTCTTTCTATCTATCTATCTATCTATCTATCTATCTATCTATCTATCTATCTATCTATATCTACTAGAGGCCTGGTGCATGAATTCCTGCAAGGGTGGGGTCCCCTTGGGCTGGCTAGCGATTGTTGCCTATTGGGGGGGGGGGGCTGGCTGGGGTAGGACCCCAGGAGTTTGGCCTACTGCCCCTCTCAGTTGGGGCCCATGGGAGGGGCCGAGGGAGGTTGGCTGTGGGAGCACACAGACTACCAGGGTGCAGCTCCTGTGTTGAGTGTCTGCCTCCTGGTGGTCAGTGCGCATCATACAGACTAGTCGACCAGTCATTCCAATTGTTTGGTCGTAATAGTTGCTTAGGCATGTGTGTGTGTGTGTGTGTGTGTGTGTGTGTGTGTATCCATCTGTTTACTTATAATCTATCTATCTAGGCTGGGAGATGGTCTCCAGAAAATATAACCTCCTGATTAGAGGGTTGAAGCTTTCAGCACCCCTCCTCAGACTTCCAGAAGGGTCAGATGAGTTCAGTCTCTGGTCCAGGGATTAGTCAGGCCTATGTAATGAAACATTGAAGAAAGGTCAGAACAACGGACCTGGAGAACTTCCTTGCTGGCGAACATATCTGTGTACAGGGAGGGTGGCTCACTCTACTCCATGGGGAAAGGGACCCTGCAGCCTCCTTCCCAGGACCTTGACCTACTTGTCGTCTCTGCTATTGGCAGTTCTGGGTTGTATCCTTTATAGTAAAATGGTAACTGCAATTGTATTGCTTTCCACGAGTTCTGTGAATCATTGCAGCATATTATCAAACCTGAACAGGCATCATGGGAACCCAGAATTCGTGTGTAATTAGTGTCAGAATTAAGCACTTTGCCTTTAACTTGTGGGTTCTGATGCTAGCTCTCGGGAGTTGGTGTCAGAAGTTAATTAAGTTGTAGGACATCAACTTATCATCAGAAAATTGATATCGGGACATAACACACCTGTTATGTAGCTACTGTATTTGGGGGATCATATGCCAGCTTTATATGCTAAATTCTTTGAACTTTAACTTCTCTCCCAGCTCAAATTCATTGTCATGCATCAGTGTGCTATAATCATCTCTGGAGGACATCTATATCTGAGTGTATGTTCTTTCTTTAGCTCTTGTTCTCATCATAACCATATACATCCTTCATTGTACTTGATAAAATGAAGGCGTGGCATGTACCTGTTCTTTAACCTCATGAAAAGCTCTAATCTATTGATAGTCTTGTCCTCTCTGCTCCCATCATCCTTTCACTCCTCCTGATTATCTGTCTTTCAGTTATGCACCAACCATAAATTAGTTTCTTGTAAATATACCAATCCATCCAACTCTAGTCTCATTCCCACATATTCTCAGAACAAACCCCAGCCTTGAAATAATAAATGGACAGCAATATTTCACTCTATAGCTAAATATTATTGGAGAAAATTCATACAAGTGGGTATGTCAGTTCATGACACAAACTCATGAATATAAATTATAAGTTCATGATTGTGATTCCCTGATGGGCACCGATTTAGCTCCCTCTTCACTCTCTGGACTGAGCATGTCTGTCTTGCACACTGTCTTTTAATGACCATTTTTCTTTCCCAAACAAAACCAACAATAGCTGATAGAATTTTCTTGTTTTAATAGGAGCATGAGCATTCACAATCTAGCAGATCTACTTTCTGTTTGCATCAATCTTCTCTCTGTTACAACAAAATATTTCCTTTTCTAGAAAAGGCCAAATTTCCCCCCTGTATTATGAATCCACTCCTCTTACCTGCAGAGGGAAATGTCCCTTTGTTTAGCCCCACACTCTCCAAGTGTGCCATCATAGCATTCTTTTAGCATTATTGTAATTGTCAGACTAATTGGACCCAGAAAAAAAATTCAAGACAGCAAGAACAATAAAAGTAACAGTTGTCTGAATTGTATTGAGCTGTTTGCAGTTTTCAAAATACTCATTGCATGGACTTTTCACTTTTCATCTAATTTAAGCTTCTCAAAAGTTTTCTACAACATGTGCCCTCCATATCTCACTCACTCCCAGCTTCACCATCAAGCACACCCTTTCCCCCTCTCCTCCCAGACCTCCAACTCCGTGATGCAAGTAGATATTTTCAATTCTAATTTCATTAATCATCTTAATGGTGTTCAAATTAGTGGGAAAAGTATTTTTTGAAATATTCTTTTTCTTGGCTTTCATCATATTGCATTAGTCTGATCTCAAGAACAATTTTGTTCTCACCAGCAAATTTTTCATTTTCTCTCGTAGCATTATTCCGTTCTACTCCAATACAGAGTTTTTTAACCGGAGTATGCCCTCGGCCATTTTTTCCTTCTGGGTGCAGTCTTCCCAGTGAATTTCAATAGCATATATTCAGGCATGATGCTCAAGTTTACATCACATAGACCTTGCTGTTGAGCTCCAGACTGTTATTCCAATGCCTACTTCGCATCTTCCCTTGGTACTTCAAAGCAACAATGCTTAATATATATCAAACAGAAATCATAATTTTCCTAGGCCTCCCAGCTGCGTATGATCCAGTGTTCCCACAGGAGGTGACACATTCCATCTAGCTAGGTGCTCAGGCCAGAGAACCAAAAGTTATCTTGGATCTTTTTTCTCTCTCAACTCTTGCATCAAATCCATCAATACAACCTGTCATTTCTGCCTCCTAAATATATGTCCAACCTGTCATTGCTCAGCATCTCTGTATCATGGCAACCTTTTTCTACAAACTCTAGCCGCACTGGGCTTCTTTCATTTCTGTGCACTCATCAAACACTATAATAACTCTTTTGAGACCAGTAAATCAAACTGATTCACTGGGAAGTCTCCCAGTTGGAGGTAAAACTGATTCACTGGAAAGTCTCCCAGTTGGGCTTATTTCTCCTAGTTGGAGAAATATATGCAGAGAAAAATGCACAAGTTCATTAAAAACTGTATCTTATGAATTTACAACTGCATCAGGGGGAGAATATCCAGGGAACTGATGGATTTAAATTTGTTTTAGGGATACTGCTTTGAAAAAAATTCACATGCAATGTATGTTAACACTGTCTCACAAATGTAGTTCAAGAACTTCAGCTTGAGAAATCTCTTTAGAATCATGTATTGAGAAGATAAGTGAACTGAATGTTTTTTAATAAAATGAAACAAGCCTATTTGAGGCTATTAATTATTATAACTCCATATATATATATATATATATATATATATATATATATATATATATATATATCTTTATGGTACTTGTTCACAATAGTTTCTCCTAAGTGGGTAATGTTGTCAGGAATTTTAATGTACTAAAGATTTTTTTGCCTGTCATAAAACAAAAAACTACTCTGTTAAAGTTGAATAAGTGTAAGCATAGATTTTGTTCATAAATCTGACTCATGATGCTGAATTTAAAAAATACTCAAATTACAAAAGGTCTCACAGCCACAGAATGAGCTCACGGTCCTCTTGACTTACCTAGTCCTCAATCGCAGCAAGCGTTGTATTAGGATCTAAGACATCTACAGTATTCTGGCTGAGGCCCCCTCCTCAGGCTATGGATGTCCTCTGGTTGAATTTTCCCAATTTATTGTGTGCTACTCCCATTGATAACTCCCTGATGACTCCTGAATAACTCCTGCTGAACACTTTCAAATTCAACTCTGACATCCACATCTCTCTTCTGATGTCCTGATCTACATACACATTTGTTCATTGGACGGCCGTGTTTACGTACACTAACACCACTTCCAGCCTCACCTTCCCTAGCTCATGAGACCAGCCTTTATTCCTTCGAGAGTTCAGTGAATGGTCCACCAGCCGTTCTGTCTTCTTAAATTTTGTCTTTGTCTACTTGGCATCCATCCATCACTATATATTTTTCCTGTATTTTTTTTTATTCTCTAGCATTTGGGTGCCTTCCAGACATCGGGGGAGAGATTGCCTCTCCCAGGGCCAGCTAATTCCTCAAGATGACCAACTTGTCTCTGAGCATGCAGTTCTTATGCCATCCAGCTCATCCCGAGTCCCCAGCTCCCTCCTTATGGGACTCGCACACACCAAGTCACTATTCCTCTGTCCTGAGTCATGCCAAATACCAGGGCCCTAGCAAGCATTCCTGTGTCCCAAAGCCTGCTGGAGTTATTTAAAGTAGCCAGTCCTGAATTGTTTGCTCTGCCTGGCCTGGTCTTTCTGTGGAAACTCCCAGGAAGATGTAACCTGGGCTTTCTCCTTAGTTCTGCTCCCTCCCCCAATGGTGAAGGCCTCCTTACTGGGCCAGGGATTGTCCTATGGGTGCCTGCACAGTGGTCATTATCCCTTATAGATGGATTTCCCCAGCTTGTTGCAGATTCTGAGAGTTTCCTCAGAATCCCTTTCCTCCTGCACAGTCTCTTAAATTCTTCTCACTGTTCACTAGCTTGAGAAATCATATCAGTTTGTCCTAGAAACCACTTGGCTTCCCTGGCATGAATAAAAAACAAAGTTGTCAACTCCAATCGTGTCTTAAATATAATGAGATATTGAAGGCTCAAGGTATAAAGTACTATTTTTTAAGGCGCATATCAGTAGCCTCTCATTTTTAAGGCTCTCACAGCCCACATATCAAAGCCAAAGCAATTGTTCACAATAAAATGCAATGTGGAGTTTTATTTTGAATAATGCATTTCCAAAACTGGTTTTTACCCCGCTGGTGGCATTCACTAAAGGCCTTTTGTATGGCAGCTTTCTCTTAAGCATGAGCTTTAGAAGCAATATTCCTTAAGATTTCATTATTTAGCGTTTATCAGATGAAGGGTGCTGCTGAATGATTTTAATTCACATATAAATATCGTGTGCCTTTCTGCTTGAGAGACCAGTGACTTGTCTGTAAGATTTCTGTTTACTAATATGAACTCTGAGGACCCAGATGAGTTGAAGAGTAGAGGATTTGAGGACATGGAGCCTCGCTAAAGTGTGCTAACTATAACTAACCTTACAACACCTTCCAGAGCCAATTAATTTAGAAAGTTTAGGTGCCTAAACCGAGGGAGATGCATCAGCAGTCCTACGTATAAAATCAACAAAGACAGTGTTTCTAATGTGCATGATAATAGAATATTTCTAGAACATTGCTTTTACTCTACTCAACTGCAATACTATTTTTTTTCTGTAACCAAAAAGCTGTATCATTTAGCTCTGGAAATTGATGGGATATAATTATGTAATAGTAATGGAATTTAGAGTCTTTAAGCATGTTTTGCATGTAAATAAAAAGAATGAATAAATTGTACTCTAGGAGAAAAGTTTCATATTATATCTGAAATATAATGACATGGTAAGGTTACTTGATAATCACACTACCCTTGACTTTTTAGAATTATGATACATTAACATTTTTATCTGCAATATGTGCCTTTAATATCACCAATAACTCTAACACTTATATTAAATTTTATTTTATTTTATTTCACTTGTAAACTCTTAGTTAAAATGTTTTATTTGAAATATTTAAACAAATGTTTTAATTATCCTTTATCTACACATAATATTTATTTTAATGCTTTTTATTTTGCCAAATATAAAATTTTTCACTTTTATATTAAAACATAATGTAAAAATACTTTCTCATAACAATACTGACAAAGTAGAACAACCATGTGTGCACACGCTTTCTGCATGTGTGTGTGTGTGTGTGTGAGAGAGAGAGAGAGAGAGAGAGAGAGAGAGAGAGCGCCAGCGAATTCACGCCTTTACTCTTTCACTCTTTTGTTTAATGGCCTAGAGGAGCATAATGCAGGGAATTATCTCTAAAGATGCAGACAAGAGCATTCAACACGTCTTCCCTTACTAGATCGCCTCATAGAAAGACACCTGTAACATTCAATGAAGTCAGAATTCTTTGCGGTAAAAAGATAACATTTTGTGAATTAAGAATGTCTGTAGAACATTTTCTGGAATAGCTTAAATATTTCACTCCTGTTATGGAATGAATTGTGTCCAACTTCCCCAGATTTCCGTTTTGGAACACTCACTCCCAGAACCTCAGAACGGGGCCTTATTTGGTCTTTAAGCTAAAAGGAGGTCTTGAGATGGGCCCAAACCCAGGATGACTGGAGCCTTTGTGGAAAGGAGACTTTTGGAGACATGCAAATGCCATATAAAGAGACACAAAGGGGAGATGGTGGCCCTGACCAGATAGCTCAGTTGGTTAGCATGTTGTTCTAAAATGCCAAAGTTGTGGGTTCGATACCCGCCAGGGCACAAACAGGAAGCAACCAATGATTGCATAGGTAAGTGGAACGACAAATCTATGTTCCCAACCCGCTCACTCTCACCTTTCCCTCTTCTCTCTCACTGTCTCTCAAATCAGTTTTCAAAAGAGAGAGAAGGTGGACACCTACAAACTAAAAGGGCCTGGAAAGATGCTTCCCCCTAACCCCCCATAAAGAACCATGATTTTCTTGCTTTGAGACCCCTTGCCTGCAGGCTCTGAGACCATAGTTCCTGCTGGTTTAGCCCCCACTCCTTGATCTTCGATATGGCAGCTCTACCAAACAAATACGTTAGAGAATAAACATGAAAGTGTTCTATTGCTTTGGGTGAGTGGGAATGCACTAAGCCTTCCTTCCACATTCCTTCAGAGTTTGTGCTCCAAATGCCAGCAGATAGAAAAATACTTCCTTGAAGACTTTGAAGTAGTGGGGGGGGGGGTGTGTGTGTGTGTGTGTGTGTGTGTGTGTGTGTGTGTGTGTGTGTGTGTGTTAAATTCCAGAAGTATATAACTTCAAAAATGTAAATCAGGGCCATTCTTTTCAAAGTTAAATTTTAAAATAAATTATGTTTCTCTAAGAAACTAAACCCTGGAACCCTGGAAATGTATGCCTACTTTTTCTTGATTCTCAACAGGATCTCTTCAGAGGCATATGGTGAGTTAGCCGGACCCCTGGATTTCAGCTATTTAGTTTCAGAGCTTATGGAAAGAGCAGGGCTATTTCAGTAGCAGAAGTTACCAGAAAGCTGTTTCCATAACCTTCTCTCAGCATTAGGCATGGCAGAATGAATTAAGAAATCCCATTTTAGTCAGATATTAGACTCCAATAGAATGAAACCCATGCTAGGCATTATTTAATGTTCAGGTCACATAATAAAAGGTGTATTGATGGCTGTGTGTTGTAGAGGGTACAATAAGATATTTAATTTATATCAATGCTTTTCTTAAATCAGAGCAAAACTCCATCCCACTTTGTTTTGTTTAATATACAATAAGCCTATTTCCCATTTGGTACTACTTAGGAAATGCCAGTAGAAATTAAAAAAAAAGAAGAAGAGGGAAAATTGAGTTGAGTATTTAATCATTTGGGGTGACTTACAGTTTAGTGTTACATTTGCTGATATTTTCTCCAGTTGACCTTTTTGAGCCGACTGGGGGAGCGTAGAGAGCAGAGTTTGAAAACCACCCACCCCAATTCACCTGCTTCTTATCCAGGTCTATCAGTTATTTTCCAAATTAAAGAGAGAGTGACCCAGACTACATTGGGATCGTGTCCAAAGTGTGGGTTTCAGTGAAATCATATTTCTGTGTTCCTTTGTGAAACTATAAGAACTACACTTAACATCATCTATATTTTACACACCAAATCAAAGATATTGACGTTACTTGTTACAATACTTATAACCTATCAAACTTTTAAAATTGTACATTGATCCTCAAAATATTACATTTAAATGGTGCAAGAACACAGGTGCAGTCACATCACAGACAACATGTAACAAAAACTCAGGTGCAGCTCAGTCTTTTGTGTGCTTATAAATTCAACTACCAATATTTCTTCCATCAAATTACTTGAAATCTCCTTTCAATATCCTGCAATACAAATGTGTTTCTCAAGGTCATTGCCTTCGAGACCCCTAAGTGCTCTCTGCAGTAATGATTTCATTTTATTTTTGTTGCACAGCTATCATTCAAGTTTGTTTTCTTCACCTTCCTCCCCGGGAACTCTTTGTTATCTCTCCTGTATTCTCAGTCCCGTGTCTTCATTTACCCTAAATTTTGGTGGAGGAGCTCCCTAATAAGCTTTCTGAAAAAGGGTTCACGCAAGTCAGACAGGTGACTTCGAGCATCCAGGATCCCCTAGTCCAGGTGTGGGCGAGGTTGTGCCCGCCAGCAGGTTGGAAGGATCCATCCCACGGCCCCTCTCCAGCCCCCAGGGGTGGGTGTGGTCTCTTCCACTGCAGCTACTGTCCTATCCCCTCAGCCCCTGCTGTGACATTGACATTGCCTTCTCCTCTGTGCCTCTGTCTCTCCTTTTCTGTCCATCCGCAGTCAAGATGACATTCACAGATTCCAGGTATTAGTGTGGTCACATGGCTTTAGGAGAGGCCCCCATTTAACCCCTGCAGTAACCTTCTGTTGAAAAGAATGTGTTTCCCCTCCAATTTGGCCTTTTTTAAAAATAAAAAGCATCACAGGTTTAGCCCTAGCTCATTTGGTTCAGTGGCTAGAGTATCAGCCTGTGGACTGAAGGGTCCTGGGTTTGATTCTGGTCAAGGGCACATGCCCGGGTTGCGGGCTCGATCCCCAGGAAGGGGTGTGCAGGCGGTGGTTGATCCATGATTCTTGTCATTGACGTTTCTCTCTCCCTCACCTTTCTTCTCTGAAGTCAATAAAAATGTATTTTAAAAATAGGTTTAGCATAAATGAAATGAACGTATCCTATAAAATTGTGTCTAACAAGTACAAGTTTCTGTTGTAAAGAAGGTAAACCAAGCTACAGAACGGAATGACCCAGTTCCTAAGGCTTAACAAAGAAGAGTTAGCACAGATAGTAACGTGGGGGCAGTGCAGCCGAACAATAGTAGGTGTTGAAGCTGACCCTGTGCTGCACTCATCACAGTGCTTCCCAGAGCACGTACCACTAACACTTGGCATCATATTGAAGTGGGCAGAAAATTATTCCTCTGGAAATAGGAAAAATAGGCTCAGTGACTATTGGTTGATTCAGTAATCTGATTTCTTCTAAGACCATTAAAAAATCATTTGTTTTCCCCAGCCACTGTGCAACTTTACTTCTTTTTGAAATACAGGGTGGGGCAAACGTAGGCTTGTAGTTGTTCATTTGGTAAATCATACCATAATTAATAAATAACAATACAACAATAAATTCTGTGTTTCAGGTACTCATAGCAGTAAACCTAAGTTTCCCCCACCTGAATGAAACCATTTCCAGTAAAACATTAAATGGAAAATGTTAGCCTGGTGGGATTTAGTAAGGATTGTAAATAAATAAAAATATACAGGTATTTATGACTCTGATTAACCTACAAGAAATAACTGTTGGCTTTTATTTTAAACTTAGCTCCCAAAGATCTTTTACTTTTGGGGGGAGGGAGGGAATACAATTCATTGGATATTTTCTATGAGAATATAATGGTTTTCTTTAAGTTAGACATAAAATTCAGCATATATGTGGCAAATTAAAAATGATAATATGTCTTTATGGCAGCTAAGATTTGTGGATTCAAAAAGCAATTACAATTGTAATTAAATTTATGGCCATACTATTCTGCAGCAAAATCCATTTTCTTCAAACACTGACACTTATATTGATGTCTGACTGTTGGCTTAATTACACTTTCGCTGTTAATGGGACATCAAGTCTGCGTTGTCTTTCTAGATAAGTAAACTTGTCCAGGTTCATACGGTTTGTCGATGCAACTGGTTAAAGGCTGCACCACCAGCAAATAAGACTGCTGAATGGATAATCCAATTCAGTCATTAAAATGAAACCCATCCTCCAGTCAACATAGATCTTTCCCTCTTACAGCAACCGAGGCAGCCTTACTTTAATGAAGCATATTGGTTAGGAATTTGTCCTAAAGCCATTAAGAGAAATCTAATAAAATGATTCCTTAAATAAATTGAGTTATTTTTCTCTTATATAAATGGAGTTGAGATGGAGGTAGCCTGGAGACAGCCTGGTGCTCCCTCCCAGCTTCTCCTTTGCTGCACTGTCTGTACGTGTTGGTCGTGCTTCAGGCAGGAGGATGGTGCGGCATCAAGCAACAGGCACAGGAAAGTTCAGGGTCTGTTTTCCTGGTAAGGAACTTCTCCGCAAGAGCTACTGTGTAGCTCCTTTTGTTTCTTTGTTTTTTTTTGTCTTAATTTTTTTATTGATTTCAGACAGATAGGGAGGGGGAGAGAGAAAGATAAACATTAATGATGAGAAAGAATCACTGATCAGCTGCCTCCTGCCCGCCCCCTACTGGGGATCAAGCCCACAACCCAGGCATGTACCTTTGACTGGAATCAAACCTGGGACTCTTCAGTCTGCAGGCTGATGCTCTATCTACAGAGTCGAACTGACTAGGGCCAGTAACTCCTTTTGTATTCTGTTGACCAACCCATCTTGCAAGGCTGCCATGTTAGAACAATGACTCCTCAAGGATGTTCATATCTTAAACTCAAAAATATTTTAACTGTATCAGATAAAAGATGCTTTGAAGATGAGACCAAGGACAAAGACCTAGAAATGAGGAGATGAAATGGGACTATTGGGGTGGCACCAATTTAATCCCAAATCCTTAGAAATTGAGACTCTCCATGGACAGGTAAAAGGGGAGAGAGAGAGAGAGACAGGTCAGATATGTGTGACATGAGTAGTAAGACCTTGCTGTTGTTGGCTTTGAAGATGGAAGAAGGTGGTGGCCATGGTCCAAGGAATGTGTGAGATGTCTTCAAGCTGGAAAAGTCAAGGAAATGAGTTTTCCCTGGAGCATCCAGAAGGGAATGCAGGGCACCAGCATTTTGAGTTTATCCTGTTGAAACTTAGACTTCTGACCTACTTGACTATAAGGTAATAGTTGTGAGTAGTTTTAAGCTACTAGTAATTTGTGTGTAGTAATTTGTTTTGGCAGAACTATAAACCTGAAAAAATAGATATTTTAGAGAGTGGAGGATTGGTTCTCCCAATAAAAATATAATCTCCTTTGGCCAAGAAGTAGAGAACGGGTATTAGCTAAGCAGTATTTTAATATCATCAACCTTCCATCTACACTTACTTCTTCTTAACCACCAGTTCGCTTGCCTCCACCTGGTCAACGGAAACTCTTAGTTCAGAACTCGATGAGTCTGTGGTCCATTATGTGACATTGAGATATTGCCATTCAAGTCATTGATCTCATTCATGGTGACTTGGCTCCATGCCTTGTACCGTTCACCCCGATTAACTACTAGCTTTATAGAAACCATAACTCCATTCAGTGTTTTTTAAAAAGACACCTCTCAAAGGTGGACAAACCCTAGGCCTAACTTTTAAGTCAGGCATTTCACACATATGTAAACATATATAATTTAAAATGGACTTGAAAATAATGTATTCAGAATTTAGGGGAAATTTGACTAAGTTACCAACAGAATCCTTTAGACCTGTAGTCATTGGCTATATTTATGCTCTATAAATATATAAAAACTTACAAATGTATATGTGCATGTGTACCTAAGAAAACAATATATTCTTTCTCTATATCTCCATAAATACATGGCACGACATATGCATATCTAGTAAATACAGAATGAAGCTACAGACTCTACGAATAGTAAGGTACACTTGCTGTCATCTTTGTTGTTCCAGAGTTTTAGATACCAAATAGCGAAATCTGGAACAAAAACAAATACGTGCCTATCTCAGAAATTTCTTAACAATCTACTGCATGCCCCACGCCAAGGAACCACGGTTCACAAATCCAGACAAAAGCATGACTAGTGAGTGAATGGGTCCTGAGCCTGGGCTCAGTTTGGCTGATTGATGGGATTAGGCAACTCTGCCCCCTTGTGGTGCTCAGTGGGCCATACAAACCAACCTCCAGGTAACAAGTTTTGGGAACGTGTCTCAGGTGTCCCTGGTGGCGCCTCAGCATTAAAGTCAAATGGCCAGAACATGTACTGACTTTTAGGGGACCTAGGAGTACAGGGATGAAAAGCAGAAATCATTTCTGATTAGGGAAGTGTCTCAGGTTCTCAGCTGGGAATAGTCCGGCCAGCAGGTCAGGAATAAAGACAATGTAGGCCTGGCTGGCATGGCTGGACGATTGAGAGTTGACCTATAAACCAGGAGGACGTGGTCCAATTCTCTGTTAGGGCACAAACTCAGGTTGTGGGCTCCATCCCCAGTGTGGGGCATGCAGGAGGCAGCCCATCCATTACACTCTCTCATTATTGATATTTCTTTCTCTCCCTCTCCCTGCCTCTCTGAAATCAGTAAAAATACATATTTAGAAAAAAAAAGTAAATGCAGGATTATTTGGGAATCTCTTTAAGGCCTAAACCTCTACATGGTATATATAATTTCCACCCACATTCTACTGTTGAGAATCTAGTCCCAGAGTTATACCTATTGTAATGGTGGTGAAAGTAAGGCTGATTCGCCCAAGAGAAATGAGTTTAGTCAGTCACTAGCCGACCTTTTACTCCACTCTGTTCCCCAGAAAGGCCTCTGAGAAGTTTCATGTTTATGGGCCATATTCCTTGCTGTGGGTGTTTACTGTGATATAACAGCCTTATGTAACACGTTCATCCCTGTGGCCATCATACTAGGGTCCACCAATTGCTGCTCCAAAATAATCCTGGGGAAAAAATAGGTGTAGTTTTACTAAGGAAGTGCTCTTTCCAGAGGAAAACAAAAATACTGTGAAGATAAAAGTAAATACCTATTAACATACGAGAATATATGCACAGACATGCACACAGCTGCCTACCTATGTATGATACAGTTATATGATGGTAGAAAGGAAAACGTGATAGAAGTAGGACTCAACTGGAAGTTAGTAGACTTATTCCGTGTTTTTTCCTGGTTCTGCTGTTAATACAGTCCCTTGCCTTAGGAAAATCTTACTCCCTTCTGTGATCATCCTGGACTACCTAAAACCAAGGATTGGGCTAGATCAGAAGTCAAACTCAATTGCCTATGGGTGTGAAGAATATAACAGCGATGTCTGATGTCTGACGTTGGCACAGTAGAGCTTTCCCTGTAGCCTCTCTTTATTTGCATATCAAAACAAAAGCAAATAAAAGAAAAATGGTCCCTCTTGTTTTCTGCAATTAGGCAACCCTCTGGATACATCTTCCATTTTATGTTTTGAGATTTGGGAAAATGCAAGCTTCCTGTGCAGTAAATACTCGGTTTCTCTTCTGTACTGTGGAATTGAAGGAGTTGCCAGCCCTGGACTGCAGCTCCCAGCCCTCCTTTGCACCGTGGAATATGGGACTTTATTTCGCCAAATGGATGCCAGGCCCAAGGGTGGGGATCACTTCCAGGTGGTGGAATGACACAGTTGTAGGATTATGAGATGCATATGCTAGGACACCCTTCCTTTTCCTGCCACTAAGCAGTCACAGGTGACCTTGACGTCTCAGGGCATCTAAAAGGCACCGGGTGAAAAGAAGAGCACGCCCACTGGTAGTGTCTTAGGGACGGACCATGGCGACTGTCGTGACTGGGGGACACTGGTGAAGCAAAGAGCTTGAATGTATTTTCTTGCTTTGCCCACAAGAGTTCGAGTTCCAGCAGCTGCAGGGGTTTTGTCTGTTTTGTTTACTCTAGTTTCCTGAGTAACTGGAGGGGTATCATGCACCATGGGCTATGAGTCAATATTAGTTGGAATAAACAAGTGATGGAATAAATGTCGTATATGAAGGAGGCAGTTCCTAGTACATGGCTGGTTTTCAGTAATGTGGTTCTCCTTGGTCAGATCTCTCTCTTTTTAATAGAAGATGTGAGTATGCAGGTTTATTCAGAACATTTGGCAACACTTCCTAGGCCAGTGCAATCCTTTCTGTGCGCTGGCTTTCGCCCACAGGCAGACAGTTTTGTGACCTCTGAACAGTATTATTGATCCTCAAACCTGGATGAGCTGAGTGCCTTTGAGAACCCCTGTGGGAGCTTTATGCTAATTTTTTAAAAGGTTGGCTCTCCTCTCAACCTGTTAATGAGAATCTCTAGGAGTGGGGCACATTAATATATACATGTATTTTTATAAAGTTCCTCAGGAGGTTTTCATATAACCTGTCTAGAATTAATCCATGGGATAGCTCCAGGAATTACTGTAGTAGGTGACTCTAAATTTTATAGTAAAATTTATTTTTTTGCATATATACTTAATATGAAATTAGACTAAACTATGGAATTTCAGAACCCCAGTCACTTAGACAATTAAAGTATTTCTTCATTAATGTCTACCTTTTTGAACTTTATGAGAACTTCAGGAATTTATTTCATATCATCAGGAGGGAAAACATATTTAGCCTTCACAATGTCACTATGTATCACAAGAGATAAGTTGTAATGATAGTGAATAAATCTACAATATAATCAGGGCAGTATCTAAAAAAAATGGATGAAAGCTTATGTAAATTGAAGACTGGGCACCAGTGTTTTCCAGTATTTAACGGTGAGAGCTATCAGAATTCCTCAACCTGCTTTCTTAGCGTATGGAACAGTTTCAATTCTAGCAAAATTAGAGCAAATAGTGGCTAGCATATTAAAAGAAAAATATGAATATTAATGTGAAAATAACAGCCACTATCAACTATCAAATATTGACTTGAAATTTCAGTAAGTAATTTTTACAAAATTTCATTAGACAGAGTTAAAGAATCATCAGTTTACACTGTGTCTTACATTAGGGATCTCCCAGTAATATGTTATCTAATAATAAATTATTATCCATTTGTTTGCTTAAATATTGGAAAATAATTGTTTTAATTAAATAGTTGACTGCATTTGATCCATTTGTGCATATTGCATCTCTGCCCTAAATCTAATCCAGTTGTAAAAGAACAAATGAGGGGAAAACAGGCAATAGCTGTAATACTGCTAACAGTAAATATAATACAAAAACAACTCGTCACTATTTAGGTAGATAACTCCACTCTACATCAAATCACGGTCCTTTCCAATGTACTGCTGTTTGCTAATGTTGGTATTTGTTTATGCCTTCTGTCCTTTATCAGAGGAGCAGTGGCCTTTGCTGTCCAATTCGCAGTTGCTGTCCCCAACCCTATCAGGTGTCTGCCAGTTGGTGTGTATTTGCTGAAATGAAATGAATTGAATTAGTTACTGCTGTGTCATTGAAGTGACAGGAACAGACTCTGTTGCAGTGACCAGGGTAATGAATGACAGGTAAAGAGAGGACTATGGAGGGGGCTGTGAGGGGGAAGGAGACAACAGGACAGTGTCTGTAAAGAGCTGTTTTCTAAAAGAAATTCTAATTGTTCTTTTAATAGATATTGGGGAGAGAATGAGTAAGAATATGCAGCAGGAATAACTAATATTTGACAGCGAAAGCTTACTGAGAAGGCAGGAGTGGGGGTGATTCCCCTCGCTGCGAAGGAGTTAATCCTTGATATAGATTCTTTACTTATTAAAACAGAAGCATAAGTTGAAGGGGGAAAATGGAAACTTATCTAACACTCTTTGTAATACTTTAAGCAATAAAACAAAATTAAAAAAACACACACAGAAACATGAAATTGGGAAGGAGATGGTAGGATGTAGAATTTGTGAACAGTTTCAGTCATTTCCAGTTAATGACTTCACTTTTACTTCGGATGTGCTCTCTTTCTTTTGTGACTTTTATCATTAGATAATTTTAGTTCAGTAGGTTAATGGAAAATCTTCCTTATATTGTATTGTAGCTAGTTGCATACACACCGGACATGAAATTAATGCAGACCTGTCCTACTAACTCATATAAAATATATCTTCCTTTTTTATACATTGGTCTCTAAATGCTGGAGTATATTAATAAGACATTAAAGAGAGGCATTGTGTTCTGGCTAAATTTGGAAGCACTATTAATTCTCTACCTATTATTTCCTCTGCCTGTCAAAACACTTATTCAGAAAATTTTATAAACTGGTTTTCTGAACTAATAAATGCATTCCTCATTATTTTTCAGAGAGTATATGTAATTCCTGATGGCTTCCAGTCACACTTTCTCATGCATATATAATCTCATGTCTTAAAAGCCTCATGCAATCCTTATGTGATTGGTAGTCAACTCTGATAATTAGCATTAACGACTTGAATTTCCACTACTGAATGGATTATTAAAATATAGAGGAATAATACATTTAAAAATTTATCTTTGCTTTGTTAGATAATTTGACATTACGTAACTTCATTGTTTATAGGGAGGTCAGCAAATTCACCAACAGAAGGAGCGAGACTATTTAGGCTCATTCATGTCCCGCCTTATTGATGAGTTGAAAATAATAGATAAACCAAGGACCATAAAACAGTTTTTTGTTGATAAGTCCTGGATGTTGTAGCTTCATGGGTGTATATATTTGTCAAACTCATCAAAGTGTGCACTTTGCACATAATTATTTATCTAGTGGTATAAATAATGACATTAAAAATAATAGTTTTTATCAGTTATAAAAATTAGACAATCATGCATGTATTGAAAAGAAAAATAGTATAAAAATATGTGTCCAGAAGTAATCTCTATTTTAGTTTTCCTTCATACTTCCCTGCTAGATATGAAAATGTGTGTACTCACATAAATTGAAACTTTTTCTAAATATACACTCAATTTAAAATTAGGTTTTATGTTTCAGCAAATTTTGCTTGTATAGACATATGCTTCTAATGGAAAATCTGCAAGTACTTTTAACTTCTCAGAAATGAGAATATTGGAAGGAAAACAAATCTAAAAACATATGTTGCAAACACAAAGACATCCTCTCAAATGAAATGAATGATTCAAGCAGTAGGGTGGTATTTTCCTATTAAAATATGAAATGATTCTATTGAGGCAGCTATAGTGAGACAATGCATATTATAAACTGTAAAGAAACAAAATATACAAACAAAAAAGAGAAGAACTTCTTAATGGTAATTTGTTTATACTTAGCAAAAGCCACAACATAATTTGTATTTTTCATTTAGCTGTTTTACTGGGAATTATTCATGAGAAAAGTAATGAGTAATTCAGCCTCAATCTTTAGGTAAAGGATGTCGATGTCGTAGTTTTGAAGATAGCAAAAAGTGTACATAACTTTATTGTCCAACATTGCAAGAGTAATTACTATGAAGAAATTGGCCTCTGTAAGAAGCAGAACTTCGGTTTACTAGGACATTAAAATCTCAGCTAATGCTGAAGAGGATTTTATATTTGCCTTCTACTTAACACCCTGGTGAACCAGAGACTGAGCTGAGGTATTTACTGCACAAATCATGTGACTTATCTCATGAGCACCACGATGAAGTAGTTTTAATAACTTTATAAAAACAAATCAACCCCTCCCTCCCCTAGTTGAGGATATTGTGTCTTGCATATCACATCTGTGGACACAGTGCTTTCCCTCCCCTCCTGACCTCAAGACTAGTATCAAAAGAGGTCATTGATTTGTTTTGTGTGCACAAAGAGCCAATAATTTTAATGTAGGTACTGGGGGACTGCTGGCTGATGCTCCCTTTTCCCATCTCACAATTCCGTTTTTGCAAAGATCAGGGTCCTACTTTTAATGTTTTTAGTCTCGTATTATTTTTCTCAACATTTGTGTAAATTGTCATGTACAAATATAATATGTTATGAAGGCATTGAATCATAGTTCCCAAATATATATTAAAAGCATGGTGAATAAGTTTTACATACAATACCAAGCTAAAATGGCAGCTCACAATTCTCGATCCAGCCTAAAGGGGGAAATAAAGACCAGTTCAAGGTTGAATTAAGAATCAAATGTAATAGTGAGGGGTTTTGGAAAGAAGTTTATAGCTGTAATCGTTCTCCTGAATTGATTATAGTTGTGATTGTATTTTTGAATTGCGTGTGCGGTGTGGTTTTGTAGCATGCAGTGAGGGTTGGGTAAGGTGTAATTTCTTCTTTAAGTACCATCTCCCAACCCTCTGCTCAAGGTCTAGATTCTGTTAGCCCTTACTGTGAATTTGTACCATCCAGAATAAGATGCTTTTACTGGGTTTTGTCTCAGACTCCACAGATTTCACCAGAGTTCAAGAAAGCATACGATTTAATTAATGCTCCACTCCCAAGGAACATTTATGAAGGATCTACTGTGTTCAGAGTGCTAGCGTCATGGAATCTGAATAATCTAAGTTAAAATACTGGATAATTGTGAGACACCTCGCAAACAATATTGAGACAGAAATACACATTTTAACACAATGTAAAATGCTTTAGACAAGGAAAAATGCATTTATACTGAGGTCAGGGGAAAGAGAGGAAGATTTTTTTGTATAACTGAGTTTTGAAGGATGCACTGAATTTTACCTTTAAAGGAGCAGTCTAACGGGCAGGTTAAGTAATTATGTGCAAAGACATTCTCTGAGGGAGAACGGGAGTGTGTTTGAGGAGATACCACTTGTTCCATACAGCTAAGACGGGGAGTTCAAGAGGACAAGTGGGAACAGATGAGCCAAGGGCACGGGAAGCTGTCAGCTCACAGGGGGTCGGCATGGTTGTCAACGTAATCTTGACCTCCTCTTGCGGGAGAGGGAAAAAACAGACGAATTTTAATCGGGGGAACAATCATTCTGCAATCGGGCCTTCATCACAGTGAGGAGCTTGAGGCTGTGGGATGTCCTGTTTGCACAGCCTGCCTCCTACCCACCCAGTCTGCCTTTCTCCTTATTTGTCTATCAGAGCCGCACTGTCCAGGATGTGGTTTGTGGAAGGCCCAAGCCCGGGGCTCCAATTAGAAAGGGTTGAATGAAACTACAGCCTGGACGACTGCAATCTGTTTCCCATTCTCAGCGTAGGCTCCAAGCATGTTTCCCATTGAAGAGGTGAGAGGCTTAAAGGGGCAAAAAGACTATTCATTTAATCGTTGCCGTATGTACATTAGGCAAACTTAGCTCCTCCTACCTGCTCCCTCCTCATCACTACCATATGCAAGCATGGCATCTTTTATTACATGTGTCTCTTCTTCTTATTAGTTTTAATTTATAAACCTCCCAAAACAATGAAAATAGTAGCACTTATTAGATGATGCCACCCCTTTAAAAACAATGGGAAACTTTTATTAAAAAGGAACCTAAATGGAACCTGCTTGGTTGATTTTCAATTGTAATTCTCATACTACACATTAAGACTCATGGATTAGGGTAAGGACATGACTTTTATTTTTATTTTAATTATCCTTTCCTTGACTGACTTTCATTTTATATGTTTAAATAATGCTTTAATGCAAGGTGTATTTGCATAGCTTCTTAAAAATCAATATAGGAGCACAGAAAGACATGCAAGCAACATGTGTTAGGGTTCTCCACAGAAACTGAAGCATCAGGAGATACTGTATATCTATGTTTATATCTGTAACTAGAGCTTATCTGTCTATATATCATCTATATATCATTATCTATGTCTATATCTATATAAACAGACTAAAGGCCCAGTGCACAAAAATTTGTGCACTCGAGGGGGGGGAGGATCCCTCAGCCCGGCCTGTGCCCTCCCACAATCTGGGGCATGTCCACCTGCTGGCTTAGGCCTGCTCCTTGGGTGATCAGGCCTAAGCTGGTAGGCAGCCCGGGAGCCCTTGGAGGATGTCCACTTGCCAGTGGGGAGCAGGCCTAAGCTGCAGTCAGACATCCTTAGCACTGCTGAGGAGGCAGGAGAGACTCCTACTACCACCACTGTACTGGCAGCTGGCAGCCTGCTTGTGGCTCAGCAGAGCTTCCCCTGTGGGAGTGCACTGACCACGAGCTCCTGCATTGAGCATCTGCCCCCTGGGTGTCAGTGTGCGTCATAGTGACCAGTCATTCCAGTGGTTCTGCTGTTAGGGTCAATTTGCATATTACCTTTTTATTGTATAGGATATGTGTGTATGTGTGTGTGTGTGTGTGTGTGTAGATATAAAGAAGTAGAGATAGAGAATGAGAGTGAGAGAGAAAGAGAGAGAAGTGGAGGAGTGAGGGAGGGAGAGAGAGAGAAGTGGAGGAGGGAAAGAGAGAGAGAGAGAGAGAGAGAGAGAGAGAGAGAGAGAGAGAGAGAGAGAGAGAGATTTTTTAAGGAACTGGCTCATGTGATGGAGAGAGGTAATTGGAGTCCAAAGGCATTCTTCTGGCAGAATTCGTTCTTGCTGAGGGGCGGTCAGTCTTGGTTCTCTTAAGGTCGTCCTTCCTGATTGGAAGAAGCCCATCCATCACATTGTGAAGAGTGATCTGCATCACTCAAGTAAATGCTGTTCTCACCCAAAAATAGAAAAATGCCTTCACAGCAACATCCCCAGCACAGTTTCCCCAAACACCTGGGCCCTGTGGCCCAGCAGCGCAGACACAGAACTAACATTGCAAGCCCCTATACGTGTACAAATGTAAAATAAAATAATAATGAGGAATAGAACACATGTTTTGTCAGGGTTCTTCATTACAATATTCATTAAAAGATATGGTATGGCTACCTTTCCCCTTAACTTCTAGCATTTTTTTTTTTCTTTATGGAAACATTTTTGGTTACTTTATATTCCGGAATGGTTTCAGTTCAATTCAACTAAATTAAACACATGCCCACAAGCAATATGGGGTAAAGTCAGAGCTAATATTTTTTATTATTAAGGAGGGAAATGATGTCTCTCCTCATAATTTTCAATAATTTGCCAAATTGGAAAATACATTCAGAATATTCTTAGGTATTACCCCAATTCCTTAACTCACCTAGACCTACTCACTTGAGCTGGCCCTCCACACACTAACAAGCTGGGAAACACATCTCTTTCCCTCATGAGATGTTTTTAATGCCCCTGCCCTTGTTGATTTTCTTGCGAAACAATAATTATTGTCTCTAGATGTTTACCGTAACTTAATGACTTAGTGACAAAATGAACTCCAAACACCTAAGCACAGCTTATGTTCTTTCAAATGAATCTTTCTATTGTAAACCTCAGTCTCTTTTTCTGCTAAAATGGAAAAATTGACATTATTTCTAAGGTCTCTTCAACCATCTTCAGTTGTTTTTTCCTTCTTTTTATTCCTGTTCTCCAGGCTGACATTGCTCCTAGGGATAGATTGTGTGCTCCCCTTGCTCTAAAACCTGACTGAGATGATGATGTCTCCTCTTCCCAGCAGTCGATGGCTTCTCGCCTCCTCTCCCCAGCACCTGCTCTCACTGTGCTCTTGATCTCATCTCTGAGCAGTCTCCTCTTCTGGCCTCCCTGGCCATCTTCATGCTCCTCCACCATGTGAGCCAGGCTTGTCTCAGAGCTCTGGCGTGGTCCTGCCTGTCTGCACTGCTCTTTCCTGATGTCAGGGTTCCACTCTCTTGTACACTCCGCTAAAAACCAGATAGCAAAGACCCCTTCAGTTGCTTCCATATCTGAAATAGACTCTACTTCCTGGAAAGTGTGGTTCAGTGGTTGAACAATGACCTTTGAACCAATAGGTCACAGTTTGATTTTCAATCAAGGCACATGCCTGGGTTGCAGGCTCAATCCCCAGTAGGGGGCATATTGTGGACCAACATTCGTGAGAATAAGACCACCGACTCCAATTAGGACTTAAACAGCAAGTGAGGATTTATTAAGCTTGGCCAGCTGACTGCAGTGTCAGCACCCCACCGAAGTGAGGACTGACACTGCAGCCCTGACCAGATGCAGAAGCAAGCTTTTATTTGCAAAAACCACAAAAGATGATGCATAAAATTTGTTGCTCTATTTCTCACAGACTCATAAGTTTTGGCTAGAGCATGACTATTTCCTTATCTCTAGCAGTATCAGTAAGTCCTACTGAGCTGCAAACGAGCTGGGGCAAGTTGACCTTTACAAGCATAAAAGAGGTAGCCGATCAATGATTCTTTCTCATCATTTATGTTTCTCTCTCTCTCCCTCTCTTCTTTCCTCTCTGAAATCAATAAAAATATATATTAAAAACTAAAATAAAATCTATTCTACTTATCACACCCCATCTCCTTACCCTGATTTTTCTCCACTCAGCTCCATTGCTTACCAAGAGTCTATGTTCATTTACTTATTTCGTGTCTGTCACTCTGTGGCACCCATTTAGAAAGTAAATCTTCTGAAATTAAAGGCTTTTTTTTAGTGCTGTATCCTGGTTCCTATTAAAGTTTTATTAGCTAATGTGATGCATGAATAACTAGACAAATGAATGGATTTATTGAAACACTTCTGAGGTCGCATTGTGATTTAGTAGAAAAGGTTGTAGTAAATGATTAGAGATATTTCGCAGCACAATAAATATTTTATGGGCATAGAAATGGCCTTTGTGGTGACTCCATTAAGTGTTCTCAAAATGAGGAGTACTTCAAAGTAACACAAGAGGTACTTACGTTGTGTTATTTCCAGTGGTACATGCAAGGAATGGCACTAAGATGGTTAGTGCTGCAGCACGGAGTGAAAGGTGAGCAGTGACTGGTGAGGGAGAAAAGGTGAGGCCAGTTCCCAAATGGCTTCTTAGCCTGTGTGTGTGTTTTGTTCTTCCAAGTCAGTGCCCTTGGGAGCTCTACTTCCAGGTCATGACAAGTTATACAGGAACCAGTTTTATAGTGACAATGCCTTTTACTAATCAGGTGGAATTAAGAATGAGTCACCCACTTGTAAAAATAAATAATACATTTTAATGCTCATGGGTGTCAATATACTTATTTTCTACGCATATGCCAATGAACATTGGGAAATCGTGTCTTCTACTATTTTATATGGCCACACTACATCTAATAAGCTTACCGGTTATTTTCATGATAACAATTAGGCTTTCCATTCCCATAATTGGTGATGCATAGCATTCTTGGTTAATGTGTTTCCATGATCATGGCTAATCAGGTTCACCTGCTAATTTTTAATGAATTTGATAGCATGTATGAGGAAATTGTCAAGAAAACGTGCAAATTTATTAGCTGAATTCAATTTAATGCCATTAGTTAAATGACTTTTACTATGCAAATATATTTAATACACTTTAATAATCACTATTTTACCTTCAGCTAGGACCATTCACCCTACTATTTCAAAGGATTATGATTAGAGATATATTGAATTAATTGCCTATAATCAGACCTTAAGAAGCATGTAATGACAAAGAGTAATGAATATATTTTTTAAAAAATGGTCAGTCTCACTAGTGGTAAGGAAATGCAAATTAAAATATTAGTAAGTTATACTCATATACTACTAAGTAGGAGAGTATATGGAGGTGCATATGTGTGTAGAAGTCACTTGAAGCAGCATTATAGAGGTGCACGCAGTGCCCTGACCAGGATGGCTCAGTTAGTTGGGTGTCATCACCTGCACTGAAAGGCTGCTGCTTCAGTTCCTGGTCAGGGCCACATACCCAGGTGTTGTGCTCCAGCCCCAGTAGGGGGCGTGCAGGAGGCACTTGATGAATGTTACATTCTCACAATAGATGTTTGTCTCCCTTCCTCTCTCCCTCTCCCTTCCTCTCTCTTTAAAAACCTATTTAAAAAATATTTTTTTAATAAAGAGGTATCCACAGTCAACTCTCTCAGGCTGGTATGGACAATGGGACACCCATATACCACCAGGAATCTGGACCCTCTCAGGACTTATCCAAACAGCACAGTGCTGTGGAGGTCTGGGATATATACATGCAGGCTCCAGGGCAAATAGGCACAGCCTCATGAAATAGTGGGAAATAGGAAGTGGAGAGGCACACTCAGCCCCATAAAGAAAAATTCTGTAACTAAAATAAGTATACCTGGGCCTTGGGTAAACCACCAAGATTATACATGTAAGACTTGCTCGATATGTGACCAGCAAGCTTGAGCTCCTTCAAGCCACCAGTTAGACAGACAGACACAGAACTGGGCCATGTCAGGACTGTCGGTGCTGATGGGAAGTGGAGGATAATGCCATGCGCTTGCAGATGCAGACATCCGGGCGTCTGGAGCCCCCGCAAGGGTACCTTAGTGGCTGGAGGCCATGTTGCTTAGTTCCTACTCTGCCTGAGGCGGTTTGGGTAGTGCCCTCTCTAAATTACCATCAGTTCTGATACCACAGAGTTCAGGCTCAGCTAAATCTACAAAAGGTGGTTATGGTTTTTGCCTTAAATATGTATTTCTTACTTTTGCATACAATAGGTACAGCAAACCAAGTCTGTCTAAAGTTCCTTTTAGAAATAGAGGAAAGCATGCATTATTTAGAAACGAAGAGAACTCAGAAGGCTTACTGTAAACCCACATGCAACGATATCAAAGAATGAGTATAATGTGTTTCGTAAGGCAAGGTAGAAAATGTACAAAAGTTAATGACCATGCGATATCTTTGTGCAACTCATGCTTTTGAATAAATAGAAATTATCCTGCAGTCATAAAATTAAACATGGGCTCAAAGTTAATCACCCTTTACCAGAATGCTTGTGTATTTCCAGGAAAGATTTTTCCAGAGACCTGCAAACTAATATCTGCAAATTAATGTTGCCTGGGTTCCTGATCTCTCTCTTTGTCACAAGATTATAAAAGCTTGTCTTCATCACCAATAAGGGATTATGCAGAGGATGCATTTAATCTGAGAATTAGCAGTGAGAACAAAGTCTTTTCTGAGTATGTCTTTGTCTGTAATAGTTTAAGATGGTCTCAAAGAGCTCTATTTCTTTGGTATATTTTAAAACAATAGAAAAAAAAACACAAAAAGCTCCAAAGTGAATGTACCAAGGACTCTTAGGAAAAAGCAAAAGATAAAGAGAAGAATTGAAACCCACACAACAAAGGGAATGGTGAATGGAAATCGGGGTGACCCCTCGCCTCGGCGCTCATGACCCCAAAGGCTGCACTGTGCACAGTATTCTTCAGGGCCACAGCCAGTGCTGCATTTAAAGTGGAACAGGTCTAAATCGTTGGCACATGACATGGATTTCCTGGTCACTAAGCAAGCGACCTTTAAGACCAGTCTAAGCCAGCTGTTTCCTTCAATATTGAACACACACTGAAAATGGGAAATGTGAGGGAGGCAAAGTTATTCGGGGAGGGGGAGTGGGTGGGCGGGAGTCTGCTCATTTGAAAAACGACATTCACAACAGAATTGATTCTTTCTATTTAATGTCTGTTCTCTTCTTGACCAAGGTTTGAGTACAGAATCTTATCCTTGTGTGCCTAAAATCACCTTCTCTAATATTTCTATTCCTTTGCTCTACTGTAGATCTTATGTTTCCTTTCTTCTGTTCAATGGTTATCCTGCAAACATACCCCAGTTCTCTCTGCTTTTTACTTAACCCCTAGGGTTTCACTGATTTATTTTCAAGGATCTTTAGGAAAAACAGATTAATCAGTCAATTACTTGGTTTTGTAATGATAAGCCAAATTTATGCTTGGGACTTGCTTACATAAATGGTGGAAAGGGAGGTGTGACTTATAAGACTCATCCAAGAGTCCAGAGTCTAGAGAGGAAGGCTAATATTAATCAAATAGCTGTTCAGGGAAAGGTAACATTGCAAAGGCACCTAGTGCCAGGAATGAGAGTTCGGGTAACAGGTGAGCATCAGTTAAGGGATTGGTGTACTCAAGGAGGGCAAGGAAGTTTTCTCTTTGGAAGTAATGACTGGACTTGGGTATAGTTACTAAGATGTTGCTTTGAAGAGGGGAAGTAAGGATTGTAGACCTAATCACAACTGCAGTTTTGTAGTTATGGAGACCTGAGGTATAAGGAAAGATAAGGCTTGAGAAGTAAATAAATGGAAATTCTCAAAGATTTTTGAGCCATTTTAAAGGAAGATTTTTTTTAACCCTAAAAGTAAATGGGAAGACATGGAAATCTAAGCAGGAAATATATGATGGTAAGTGGGTTTCAGAAAGATTTCTCTAGGCATAGTAAGGATGAAAAATTGAAAGCTGGCAAGAGTTGGCATCATTTGACCACTTAGAAAACTAGAGTAGCCTCAGAAAAAGATGGCGGTAGGTAGTTTGGATCCAGTGGGGTTACAGATAGAGACTGCCATGGACTTAAAGAATGCCTTTCTTTGTGTAACCACAGTATTGGCATTATATTGAGTTGTGGCTTAAATTCACCTTCTCATACCATTTTAATATGTGGGTGATATTTGTATTCTTTTCATGAGTATAATCTATATCCCAAACTAGAGTATACATGGTTAGTGAGGAACGAAACATTTTATTTCCTGGTTTGTTGGATGAAGAGGAGCCAGCAAACTCCATGTGTCAGGACATAAGTCCATTCTCACAGCATCCACATGGACACCCGCCCATTCTCCCTAAGACACTATCGGGCCAGTTCCCATCAAGATCCCAAATAGATGACCATCTCTGGAACCTGTGCCCATGCTACGCTTTCTCCAATTCTCACCTCCTTCCTGCTCCCCGGTTTTCCCACCATGCCCAGAGCCTGTCATTGGTGTATCATCTCCTATGTCCTCATTCTCTTCTCTGGAATTTCCCAACTTGTTTAACTGAAACCTGGCTTTCCACCGAACAAGCTATCCTTCTGCCATACAAGTTCCCTTGACCTTGGTCCTGACATAGTACATGACCTCTGTGTTCCTCCAGATAATTGTCCTTCCCTTCTCTCTAAAAGGCGTAAGGCTAGAATACAGTAATCTGTATTTAATGTTCATTTTATTATCACCCTTGAGGTATTCAGTATAAACAACTTTATTAATCTGGCCTCTTAGAAATGTAACCCCCCTCTCTTTAAGTCTTGCTCTCTATCTTCCCACCCCTACTGTAACCTAGGGTTCTCCCTTACAAAATAAAGCACCTCTTCCACAATACACTTAACCTTGAAGGATTCCATTGGAAGCTCTCTGGCCTCCTCCCTGCCTCACTCCTCTTCATACCCACTTGCAGTTTTCATCTGTTGACTAAGCTTTCCAGAGTTCCACAGTCCCTTCATATCCTCACTGATCTCCTTATCCAGCCTCCGAGAATTGTTATAGTCAGTTTTTCACATACAAACCTTTATTCCCCATTCCCTCCCACCCACCCCCCCTCCCCCTGGCAAATCACCGGTCTAGTTAAATGCTCGCTTCCTGCCTACTCCACAACTTCTCCAAGACAGCTAAGCAAAACACAGTAGGAAGAAAATACACAACCCTGATGACTATTCTTTCTTTATGTTTATAATCACCAACATCAAATAGACATCCATCAATTCTGACATTTACCGAATCCATCCACTCTTATGCAAACTTTTCTCTTATTAAACTCTTAATACCCATTCCCCTCTCTTCACTCACAAGTGATAAAGGTGCTATCTGATTTCAGTGAGAAAATAGAAGTAATCAGAAGAGGCTTTACACCAGATCTTTCTACAAATTACAACTCTGCATTTGCATCTTTGAGGAGGCACCCTGCTCGTCCTTTTCTTGGAAAGGGCATCTCTCTTTGTTCCACTTTTGCACAAATCCCATCCCCCTCTTTCCTTCTCAAGGGCACCCCAAGAGCAATACCTGCTTCTCTCTTTCTCCCAATTAATATTAATCTTTCTACTGAATTATTTCTATCAGCACACAAGCAGTGTTTAATCCCTCCCTTCTTTACAGAAAGTGCCATTTATCCCCAAACCTTTCTCCATCTTCAGTTCTGTGATGTTCTTTGTCATCAATTTCTCCATAATTATATTCTAAACCAGTTACAACCAATTGTACTCGCATTCTCTTTCAACTTTGTTATAATGACTGAGAGATAAATAAAGAGCAACACGGCTATAAATTGGGCCATTTTACTTCAATTTGTACAATAGCTGATAGTCCTGCTGTGCGCCTTGTGCAGTGTATTTGTTTGGTTATTTTAGCTTGGTGCTGTCATTATGCTGAGGAGCCACGATTCTCTGGGTCACTTGTAAAGTGTCTGGGTTGACTTTCAACTCACAGGCGCCGAGTCTTCATCAAGGATACACATTTGCTAATGTTGTTGTAGGGCTGTGCAGCTATTCCTCTTCAGTCAACACCAGAGATTTGCTTGTTTGAAACAAGTTCTAGCTTCACTAACAGCTGACATCATGTAATAACGTTACTGCAAAATGTTAATGTCAGTTTCAAATTTAAGCAGGAGACAAAGAGCCTAAAATAACATTTATTCTGTTGCGTAGTCATGTTTAATATGTTGGTCTATTTTCCTCACTAGGATCATCAGTAATAGACTTGGGATTACTGACAAGTGTATGTAGCCTTTGCTACATCCTAAGAATCTAAAGGTGTGTACATAAATTACAAGTGATTGATCAAGATGAGAAATTATGTTGGAGTTCAGTATGTTCTGAGATCACCAGTAAAGAATTACAGCCCTGGCGAGTATGGCTCAGTTGGTTGGGTGTCATCCTATGCACCAAAAGGTTGCTGGTTCAATTCTGGATTAGGGCACACGGGTTGCAGGCTCAATCCCCAGTAGGGGACATGTAGAAGAGAGCTAGCTGATGTCTTGTTATCACATTGATGTTTCTCTCTCTCTTTCTCTCTCCCTCCCAATCAAAAGTCTCTCTCTCTCAATGACACAACGACAGAGTAGGTCAGTTTGGAAAGCCCAGAGGAGAAAAGTTTGGGGAGTCTGAGTCCTGGATTTTCATCCACGAATACTAATTACAGGTATCCAGGCCCCAATACAAGCTCTTGAATCTGATCTTCCTGATGCCTAGTAGTAATTTCAAATAATTAGCATGTCTGTGTGATTTACAGTGAATGTTAGCGTCAGTAAGCCAGTTAGGAATCAGTTAAAATGGACGAGGAATGTGGAATACCTGAATTAGGTAGGGTCTGTGCCAAATTCTCAGGACAGCTGCGAGCTCAGACTCCATCTTTGACTTCTGCACATCTGCGGGAGGCACAGTCTGGCTGCATTTGTGAAAGAGCATTAATCAAAACCCGTTTTCCTTTCAGTGTAGTTATTTGTATCAGATGAACACTGAGACCTTAGTTCTATTCCTTTAAAAGGGTCCTGACCACCAGATAAAACCCATTACGGAAAATCCCGCTTGCACTCGACACCATCCTGCCTCGGAAGACAGGCAAAGTGCAGTGCATCTCAAATTCTCACCGCGGGAATCACAACGCCAGAGAAATTCGCAGGTCGGATCAAGTAACGGGAACTTCTTATCATCTCTAGACTTTGAACAAAGGGCAAAAAGTTAATTGACTGAAATGATAGAGTTTATCTCCAGAACAAAAGCACATTAACCCGTAAAGTCAGTCTAGCTCATTGAAAATAAATGATTTTACCTCTGGGTACTCACTGTAGAAATCACTCAGAGTAGGAAATATCATTACACCATAAACTGCGAGGTTTAACAAAATTTGTTAATATTGGTTCAGTAGCCCTGGTCAGGTGGTTCAGTTTGTTGGAGCGTTGTCCCATGCACCAAATGTTTGCAGGTTCCATTCCGGGTCAGAGCACATAACTAGGTTTCAGGTTTATTCCCTGATTGGGGCGCATACCAGAGGCAACTGATTGATGTTTCTCTCTCTCCCCCTCTCTTTCTTTCTCTAAGATCAATAAACATCCTCAGGTGAGGATTAAAATAATAATAATAGTTTAAATTCACATCTGGTTTCCACCCAAATATGACAGGCACGCAACCATGTGTTATTAGCTTAGAACTGTTGGAACATCATTGGAAGCATACACTCATATATGTTTTTATGGTCTGTTCCAATCAGGAAGTGCTGACATACAAAACGAAGGATGATAAGCAGTGAGAGACTGTTGAGAAACCCTGTGTCAATAATATTTGCACTGTGTTAAGGACTAAATAAATATGTAGAGTGTTTCAGACTGCATCTTTAAACATTTTTTGAATAAGGACTGGTTTTACTTAAAAAGCATATTTCAATCTACCTAATGCATATTGGCGAGTGAAAGATCCCTCCAATGTAAACTTCACGTATCTTAAACTTAAAAAAATTTTTTTACATTCCTGAGCTGCTCCTCATTAATGTATAGCCCACATACCAAGACAGTAGTTGACATAAGTTTTGATATAAATATAACATTTCAATTTATCTGAAAATTATGGTTAATTCAAACAAGTTTTTGTTAAAAATACACACAAACACACACAAAACATTGTTTCCTAACACCTGTGTCTGTTATTTCTGTCACTGCCGTGCAGTACATTGTAAAGTGCCAAATAAATGCAAATTGTTATTATGATGATAAATCTAGCTCCACAGAGCTACAAAGCAAGTTGAAGTCCCCAACCAAAGGAACATCACTCTGATAAAAATTCCAGAGAACCAAAAAAACTATATGAAATGGAAGTTAACAGGGTAACAAATAAACAAATACAGGTTTTTTTCAAAAACATGAAAGAAACTGATCTGTATGTTCTTTTAGTTGCATACAAAGAGAAGGTGATACAATGAACTAGAAGGTTTTACTTAACTTAGGATTTTCTTGCTGACGTTCTACTGAAGTTAAAGCACCGGCTCATTTCCTGTCGGTGGAGATTAAACAATAAAATGCCCGTTACTCTGCTCCAGGGAAAGCCATATTTGCATTCCTGCGAAGGAGCTCAGTCATTCCCAGGTGTGAATTCGGATTGTGTCCACATTTCAACGGCAGTGCTAATAAAATATCCCTGGCCCTATGTAAGTAATGGAATAGCTGCTGGCTCCTGTTGTATCCAGATAGACAGTAAAATATTCATATCACTTCTGGCTTTGGGAATGGATGAGTTATGTGGAAAATATTATGTATCTGATCTTTGGGAAACATATGTTAGAGAAACATGTTCTGGGATTAGAGAGAGGGGGTAGTAGTGATGGATGTCTCTTCTTATTTCCAAAGCATCGCTTACTCTTGTGTTTGGGAGGGAGTTTTATATGCCAACAGAGAGCACAGCCTTCCAAATGGCACAGTTTTCTGAAAGGGCCATGAATTTCCAAAGTCAGCTTCTAGCACATGGAGTCCTTGGCTTATATTTCTTTTAAGGTTCCCCCTGCCTAAATATTTGTGAAAAGACCTCCCATACCACTGCCTCCCGAAGTCTCCTCCAGACAGTGTTTGAAGATAATGCCGAGGTGGGGACAGAGTCACGTTCAGCGGCCCAGCGCACAGTTAACTCCAGAATCTCTCGGCTGCAGGAATAACAGGTGGCAGGACAGGCACTGCCCTTCGAGCTACAGGGCACCAAGAAGTAGTGCTCGCCTCCCAACACACACACACACACACACACACACACACACGGGTGTTAGACCAGGATCTTGTCGGGAGGGCAAGGTTATGGCTCATGTGGGCCAAGAAGTGGCTGTGATAAACCTCCCGGACATCTGCCCTCCAGAGTGCTGGCAAGAGCTACCAGGGGCAGTTTGCTACCGAATATGCCAAGGGCCTCGGGAGAAAGCTGTAGGTTGATGGAAGCTGCTGGCCTCCATGCAGAGCAGGAGCCAGGCTGTGGGGCAGCTGAACACACAAGAGCCTGGAGCCAAGCAGGTGCGACCCAGAGCAGGAGCATGGCCGGTGAGCTCACCGGGGACTAAGCTTCGGCGTCTGGTGTTTATGGAAAACTACACAGGGCATCAGATTCATTTTCACAGAGCAGGCAAAAAGGGCGAATTTAGAGCTGAGAGACAGTAAACCAATAACCATCACACCATATTTAAAAACTAGAATCTATAGGCTCATCTCTCCGTCTTCAGTATCTTTCAATATAAACCCTTGTGAGCTCATTGAGAAGCTTTTAGAATGCTGCATTCCTGATATGGATCCGTTTTATTTAATAATAGCATGCTGTCCGCTCTTAGTCTGATATGAAAATAAAATATTGCCACTCCTTTCCTTAGCCCTGCTATTGAAGTCACAGCATTTACAAACGTGTAATGATCTCCCTTCTGTTTGTTTGGCTATTTCTAGCAATAACCTTGATTTTAAATTGGAAAACAATACGCTTCTACGAGTGACAAAATGGCACATTTTTCATAAATAAAAATAAGCATCTTTCAGGCAGAATTCCAGAACAGAGACAAATGATTGAATCTGATCTGGGTGGTGGGGCAGGGGCAGGGAGGGAATCTCCTTTGGCTAGAAAGGAACTAATCACACATTTGGAGAAGAATTCTACGTATTTTAGATATTTACAAAAAAGCATGGTACATCCTAAAAGAATACAGAAGACAACAGCTATAAAAGACATATGATTTTATACTCTGTACAGACTGGATCACCAAATGTGTGTAATTTCTGGCAATATTTTTTGTTTGGAAAAACACTAAACATAGAACAATGCAGAGATTAATTTTTCTTAGTGATAGAATATATTTTAGCAATAAATCAAGTCAATGTGTTTTGATTACTTTTTTTAAACACAAAATATTTTGCTGAGTTATATATTCAAGTCCCAGGATAACATTTAAAAATTACATATTCCATTATTGCATACACAATTGTTAGGTATGAATAACTAATGAACAGGCTAGGATAAAATATTTTAAGAAAGATGAGTTGGAAGGATTTTCTGTTTAAACAGATGCTATTTTATTATATTGGAATATTAAGAACAGTGGGTCAATACTGGGAAAATGTTCTCTTCTCAACCAGTAAGCAATATGTGTGACTGAGATTATCAACATGTGACTCAGAGTTGCAGTGTGTTCATAACTTGGGCAAATTATTTTTAAATGCAGTGAGTTGAAATAAGTTAAAAGTCTAAGTTCTGGAGAACATTATGCCATGGAATATATATATATATATATATATATATATATATATATATATATATATATATATAGTTATTCGTGTTCTAAACATCAGACATTATAGTTTCCTAAGTTTTCTTATGTTGTCCAGAGATCTGACATGAAAAAAATTATAAAGATGTTATTATGAGAGATATGTTTTATCTCAAAAGAAAACAAAGGAAGTGATGTAATGCATAGATAAAATATTCTATAAAAAGTTATTTTTAACTTAGTCATTAGGTCTTTCAACTGTGTAATTCTGCTTATGAATCACTAAGAAAAGATATGGAAAAGAATGTTTTTCCCCCTATTTTAATGTAATTAGTTGTCATTATGTAATTTCCCTCAATAAGCCTCTTATGATACACTGCCTACATTGCTGTTATTTTCTTTATAGATCGGATGAAGGCCAGAAACTTCATGCAAATAAACAACCGAGCAAGTACTCCGAGTGCCGTTGGAATTGGAGATGATGGGAACCGTGAGTACAGCCGCCTCTATTTTGCTCTGACCAGAAGAAACAATGAGTCGGACACCAGAGAGCCCACAGATGGGATGAGAAGTATCTGAGCTGAATGAACGCCTCCTTCCCATCAACTAGTGAAGGCTGCATCACCCCCCCTCCCCCCCAGGCAAAGACTCAGCTTTGCTTGTAGGACACCGGCATCTATGGAACTCAGAAATCCCATCAACTTTTTAAAAATATGTATTTTTATTGATTTCAGAAGGAATGAAGAGAGAGAGATAAACTTCAATTATGAGACAGAATCATTGATCAACTGCCTCCTACATGTCCCACCCCGGGGATCGAGCCCACAACCGAAGCATGTGCACCAACTGGGAATCAAACCGTGACCTCCTGGTTCATAGGTAGATGCTCAACCACCGAGCCACGTCAGCAGGGCTACCATCAGCTTTTTGTATGAATCTTAGTTTCCAGTCACTGCTTCAAAAGTAAAATGTAACTGAACATCAACATCATCTTCTTTTAAATGGCAGCAGTGTTAATATAAAGTAAGCATAAGCGATGGATGTGGACAGGATGGGGGAGGGGGTGGGTAGGAGTGGGAGGATGAGGGAACATTGGGGGGAGATAAGGACACATTTGTAATACCTCAATCAATAAAGGGAAAAAATTAAAAAAAATAATTCCACCTAGTTTGTACATGGGAAATAAACTTGACCCTCAGAGAAAAAGAATGGCATTATCTCCCTGGTACTCACTACATGAGAGATGTTTGCAACAACAGGGAAACCAATTTATCTTTTTGCTAAAAATTACTGATTTAATATGATTTTCTATCCCCCCTCTCCCTTTTTTAAGGGAATTCAAGCCCTTTATGGAAGAGTGTACGTTTTTACTTCTGAAGCAGTTTTGTGATAAAATGTAGATGCATCCTCAGGGACCTAAAACACCAAACAGAAAGAATGTCTGCACCCCTATGTTCATAGCAGCGCTATTACAATAGCTAAGATATGGAAACAGCCCAAATGCCCATCAGCAGATGAGTGGATACAAAGCTGTGGTACATTCACACCATGGAAACTATGCAATGATAAAAAAGAAGGATTTCTTACCCTTTGAGACAGCATGGAGGGACCTGGAAAGTTTCATGCTGAATGAAATAAGCCAGGCCGAGAAAGATAAGTGTCCCATGATCGCACTCGTATGTGGAATCTAATGAACAAAATAAACTGATGAATAAAATAGAAGCATGGAACAGACTGTGGAACCTCAGAGGGAAGGTGGGGGTGAGCGGGTGGGAAGAGATCAACCAAAGACCTTGTATGTGTATATACATAAGCATGGGCACAGGTAATGAGGTGGTGGGGGCCTGGAATGAAGGGTGGAGGCAGGCTAGGAGAGGTCAATGGGGGGAAAAAGGGAGCATATGTAATATTTTCCACAATAAAGAGTTTTAGAATGTATGTGCAGGATTAAAGTTCACAGTAGTTGGGAGTATAAGTACTTAGAAGTCTAGAAAGTTAAATAAAAATATTTGCTTCTTGAAATGAAGTTATGCATAATTACTGTTGTATATTGCCCCATGTATTGCTCTCCTTAATTTTCTTGTACATGTAGTGTCAAAACAAACCAACTATAAACTCTAGAATAGGCAAGTTAGTAAATAAAACAGAAGATACTCAGTTTATGAAATTTAATGTTTTATTTTCCATTTTGTTTGCATTTTGTTTTTAAATCTACATCTAAAATCCTATCTAAAAGAAGGCCCATAGTAGTCTCTCCTGCATAGGGTGCTTGTAAGGATTAAACGATATAATACCTGCGAAGTACTTAGAACAAAACAGTGCAGCAATAATCTTACCACTTACTAGCACTAATCGGATTACTTCCATTACAGAAGCAGCTAGATCCATCTTTTATCTTTCACATGAACACTCATTTCACTTTTATCTCCACAGTTCATTTATGTTGCAACTGTCTTAAATAAAATCATACTTAGCATTCTAGATCGAAATTAATTAGCTTGAATTAAACTAATTTGTACGTATTGTTATATTACTCATTTGGCTTTTTAATTATCATTTTTATTATTAAAGTGATTTATGTATATGTGGCTGATAACTGTGAAAAGAAAACCAGAGCTCAACCATAAAGTGGTAAATACAATAAAAGGAAGAGGTCTCAGTAGAGAACTATGCAGATAGGATTCCATATACATCATGGATGAGAGGGGACATAGCCAAGTAGGCTGGGGGTCCGTGAGTGGAAAAAGAAGAGGGAATATCAGGAGGAGGGGATATTCTGATGAAATAGACCTGACAGGATTCTTGCTACATCTGAGCCGTGCAGGGCCCAGGAGGATGGATGTCCAGGGGGAGGCTTACAGGGCATACAGGAGCCTGACTTTAGTGAGGGCAGGAATGGCGTCTCCTCAGTCCCTCTTGTTCAAGTGGAGAGACATTTTTTTTCTTTGAAGGGTGTAAGTCCACTTCTCCTTCCATCCTCTTTAATTGGTAAAGGGTCCACTGAACTGTCTACTGTGATGCGGTAGTAGAGGACTTTTGCTGAATGGTGCCATCTGGCATTTAATGAGGGGAGTTTCTGTAAAAATAAAAGAGAAATATTACTAGTCAGACACCCAATTCCTGAGTCCAGAGGGGCCGTCAGTGGGGACATGTATAGGTGTTGGGCTGGAAGCATCTTTACATGGTGGTGTGAGGACAGGAGTGGGCCATCTGGTGCGTTTCCTGGTTGGCAGTGTGACTGTGGGGTGATGGCATTGGTTTTCAGTGAACTTGCTGAGTGTCCCACACAGCCACAGGCATAAAGGTGGCCCAGACCCAGGCTGCTGTGGTGACTGTTTGAGATTATTCAAGCCATCCAGCTTCAGCCTGCAGGGGCTTCAGGACAGGGCAGTTCAAGCTCTCTGCATGCCAGGCAGGAGGGCGGGATTATAATTGGAAAGGCTGGTTACTGACAGAATACATAGGAGGCCAGGTCCAGACCAGTTTAAAGGTGGATAAAATGTAGAAAGTAAAATAGAGCTTACCTTGAGATGAAAAGGAACTCCAAAGCAATAAACAGGATTATAATGTAATAATCCATTCTAGCGTGCTCTGGTTCCCCATGGAATCCAAATTTCGCTCTCTCATCATCCTGCCATTTTACAGATTGGTCTCATTAGATTTAGTCTGGCTATTCACATAGATAGAGCAAGTACAAGTACGTATGGTAATGTTCTTCGCTGGAATTTTCTAGACAGAAATTCAGATTAGACTTTTAAAAGCCTCATGAGCCCAGGACATGTAACCCAAAACTCACCATTCTGACTTTCCCTGCATTACTTACAGATTCGGATGAACTCCTCTGTTGCGGATATCCCCAAGATCTCCTGACCTCCAGAAACAGACCTGCATTATTCACCTCTAAAGGTAGGACTCTTATAAGCCAAATATGAACCCAGATTTTCCAAGAGGCTTTTTAAGCATTTAGTTCCATAAAGTTAACCTTTAAAGCTATCTGGTCATGTCTGGTCATATGTAATCATCTGAAATGTGACATACCAGGAACACACTGGTGATGTAACTGATCTTTCCAATTATGTCCAAGTCTAACTGAACTTTCACAAATAATTATCTTTCTATGAAAATAAGGAAACTCCATTATAGTTTCTGAATCCTGGAAGGAACCAGTAGGGAAAAAGGAGTGTTTCATTTTTGTTTATAAAACCACTAGAGGCCCAGTGCATGGATTTGTGCACTGGTGGGGTCCCTTGGCATAGCCCATGAGGATTGGGCAGAAACCGGCAGTCCAAGGCCTCCTGCTGCTCCTGCCTGCCACTCCTGCTCATCCCAGCCCCGCTGGGCCTGCCACCACTTGGTAGGCTTGCTGAGGCTCTGATGCAGTCTCCAGGCTGTGGCAGCCAGCCGTGAGCCCTGCATCTGGTGCCCAACAGTCAGCTGAGGGGCACTCCCATAGGGAGTACACTGACCACCAGAGGGGAGCTCTTGTGTTGAACGACTGCCCTCTGATGTTCATTGTCTGTCATAGCAACCAGTTGACCAGTCCTTTGGTCGTTCAGTTGCTTAGGCTTGTATATATATAGATAATCTACTAAATTGTTATGAGTGATAGATAGCTTAAGAGAAAAGGGAAAGGGGTTCCTCATATACTGAAAATCGAAGAAGCAATGCCCAAAACAAAAACGGTAATCATCCTTTACCAGTGTGTTTCAGTGCCACGTAATTTTTCCTGGTTCTGCTTGATTTCGGGTTAGCAGTCCTATGAATGCATCAGCTTCTCCACTAGAGACCTGGAAATCCTTACTCAGTGCACGGTTCAAGTTACTTACACAGTGCTCTCAGGGGCCTGTCATCCAAACCATCTGACAGAATCCTTCCCAAGATTCCCAAGACAGTCACTTTGCTGTCCATGATTACAAACATATTCCCGGAAGCTGCAGTAAAACAGAAATGATCTGTGGGTGACAGACGAATAACATAGCCCTGGTAAAAGACCTGGGAGTTTGTCTGCCAAGGAGTTTCTGGGAGAAATATCAGGAAATTAGGTTGAGTGAAAATTTAGAGACAGGGTGCTCTTAGTGTTCCCTGTTTTTAACCTGGTTTTATAGGCATATCCCCTTCAAATAAGTGCTCAATCTCCAGTGTCCTGTAAGTATGCTGTGCTCTGAAATCAGTTTAGAAAAGAGTGATCAGGAGTTGAACTTCCCAGTCAAAGACTTTTGGTATTGGAATCTCATTGAACTCATTTTCTTGTAATCAGAGTCCCGGGCAGTTATTATGGCTGTAACAATTACATAGTTTCAAGAACATGGTGCTCAGCAAAGACAATGACTTTTGTTTGGAAACTTTGGGTACAATAGTCCTGTCGTTGTAACTTAAACATCTAAATAATCTGGCTCTCACTCACTCCTATTTCTTCTCCAAAGCCAGCTTGGCTGCATCCATCTCTTGTGTCTACTCCTGAGTTTCTTCTGATAGTGGAGAGTGTTGATCCAAACTCTCCAAGTGCATGGGGACACTCTGAGGGCAAATACAAATTAAAACTAAGAGGCTTAACTCTCCCTGTTGAATACTAGGGAAGAGACAGTTCCCTCCCTCCATTTCCTTAAAGCATTTACTTTAGAAAACTCATCATGTCAGGGCTTTCTTGATCTCTTTGAAATGTATGTAAATCCCTGTAAAAGCTAAACAAGCCTCTTGACAGTTCTGTGACCCAGGAATGACTTTCTCAAGGACCTGAGAAGTAGGTCTTGGAAAAGACTCTGCTCCCCTCTCTCTGCTTCTGTCAGGAGGCTGTAAGCTAAATTTAAGGGTGCTCCCCAATCGTTTCCTGTCCTAATGATATGGTTCTTGTATCAATGGATAAAGTCCATTATTACAAGTATTTAATGGGTGGAGATATGGGAAACTCTCACCATACATAATACCTGTTCTATCATCAGCACTACAAAAGCATGTGTTACATGACGATAAAACAAATAATGGCTTGTTCAGAGTTGTTTTCACAATTACCAATGCAAAAGCTCTTGTGGTTGTTTCACAAAGAAACATAACTGTTTCAAAGGGAACATCCAAGGGGCAGGTCATCCCTACGGTGCGGAGCGGTGAGGACACTGGGTCTGTGGTTATTGAACTCTTACTTTTTCTTCAGGTCCAGTTCAGTGATAGTCTGTTCTGGAAAAATCTCTAAGCCTGACCTTGAAGATGACAGTTACGCTACCCAGATTTGCATTAGAAGACTTGATTACTTTTTCATCAGGGCCGGTGGTCTCTGTCCTTTTTGAAGTCTCCCGTAGTGTCTGGTAGCTGTCTTCCATGTAGATGGCCACTGAGAACGGGCTGGCGTCAGAAAGAGGCGTCCACATGGAACGATATGAATTAGAGTAACTATGTGAGGACTCAGGCACTTAGTGGAATATGAGAAGAAAAATCACAAGGAGGGCGTCATTTATGTGAAAGGGAGGAATTTAGCGATTAGTCTTACACATACTATATCTGAAGACACTTTGTTCTACATTGAAATATTAAGGGTTTTGTGGTCAGGTCAATTTCAAGCACTCTTATCAACCAATTAAGCAATAAAGTCAATAGACATATAGAAAAAATGGAGCTATACACATATTCTGCTGAATATTCTAAAAGCTCTTGAAAATGATCTCTTCACAGAGCTCATAGATAAGGTTCATTAATGCAAGTGAAAGTTTTGCGTATATTGCACATCAACTGGAAATGCAGCTCTTAGATGTCTAACCCTATAATGTGGTGCTGCACATTAATTGTTTTTGCTGTACGATGGAAAGTATGGACTATGCTTAATGCACAAAGTCTAAAAAGATGAAAAGAGAATCACTAAAGCTTAACACACCCCTTAAACAAAAAGGTGAACACAGTAGAGAGAAAGAGCCGTGTGCTATGCACGTGGCTAAGGAGAACAGGTGTGACCTTTGACACAGGGAAAGAAGGAGGGCAATGATGAATTTATTTTTCAGCTACTAAATGTTCACTAAAAGCTTCCTTAGGAACTCACCGATCTGCATCTGTATAGCAATGAGAAGGTTTTAGTTTTCCATTTCTCGACTCTTACAGATCATTGATGGTTTCAGAATAATGAGCAACTTGAAATTGGTAACCTGTCTCCTTAATTCTGCCCCTTGCATCCCAATTGGCAGCTAGAATGATCCAGAATGCTCAAAATGCTCAGATCCCTTCTATCAGATTCAGGGTCAAGGCCAAAGGCCTCACATTGGCCTGCAAAGCCCTAAATTATTCAGCTGCTGCTTACTCACTGAGCAAAACATCTGCTTATCCACCTCCATCTCTTGTTGCTCTTTCAAACACAGTAGGCACATGGCTGCTTTCATGGTCCTCGCTGCCAGACAGCCTTTCCCACAGACTCAGGGGGGTTCATTGATTACTGCCTTCAGCTCTTTAAACAAATATCACCTCAAAGAAGTCTTTAATCTCGCCTTTCTACTTCACTATTTAAAATGACAACTGCCCATTCCCCACTGTCCTGCCATTCTCTGCTCTCTTCCCTGCTTTATATCTTTTCAAAGACTTATTATCACCTATCACCGTTAGGTTACGTATTTTATGGACTTGTCTGTGAGGGGTGTCTGTGCATGTGTATATGTGTGTATGTGTCTAATACTCCAGTTATAATTGAGGATTCATGCAAGCAAGATCTTTGTTTGGTCTCTGGATCATGCAATTTCTGGCACATTTTAGGTACTTATTGTGTATGTGCTGGATAAATATTTGATGAACAAACAAATTATTTCAGAAAGAAACAAATTGGAATCATTAAACCTTTACTTCAAACAAATTGCATCCTGCCCTGGCCAGAGTGGCTCAGTGGGTTGAACTTCATCCCACATACCTAAAAGTCACAAGTTTGAGTCCAAGTCCGGGCACATAACCCGGCGTGGATTTAATCCCTAGCTGTGGTGTATACAGGAGGCAACTGATGGATGTTTTTCACATCGATATTTCTCTCTCTCTCTCTCTCTCTCTCCCCCTCCCCTTGCTCACTCCCTCCCTCTCACTTCATCTCTTTCTAAAATTAGTAATAAAAAATTTATAATTTGTGTTTTCAGAGTTTTGATAAAATAATGTTTTTTTCTATTTACATAATTTTTATTTCCTTTTCCACTCTTTAATTATAATAAAATACCTGTAATCTAAACTAATAAAAGCGAAATATTAAAATTAACCGTTTCTCCGAGACAGGGTAAGCCACGCCCACCAGCCAATCAGAGTGGCTGTATGCAAATTAGCCCAGCCAACATGGCGGCCGCCACTCACGGACCTGAGTAAACGTTTAGGCAGCGTCCGTTGCAGCAGGAGCGAAAGCGATACTGTTTTCGGCCCTCGGCG
>PVJC01002450.1:0-79347 GCA_004026665.1 Murina feae | reverse complement strand
TAAGACCTGTTAGTGTATCTCACTAACCCCTATCCTTTCAATCAGAAAAGACACTTGTTTTGTAAGTGTCGTTCATCTCAAAGAGAACAGTAGCACTGCCAAATGTTAGGGAAAGAACAATAAGCTACTGAGAAGCTTCCCAAAAATATGATTGTGGAGTAAGCTACATTTATGCCACTACACCAACTAATCCTGACAAACGTACCTTCATTAGGAACATGGGTATTTACAGCTTCCTAGAAATCTATTTGTTTAACTCTTCCTATAGACAGATGAGAAGTTTGAAGTCAGGAGTAAATTTCCCCCTGTTCAGTTTGTTTTCAAATTGATTTTAGAGAGAGAGGAAGGGAGAGGGAGAGAGAGAAAAACAAACAAACACATCTGTAGGCTGCCTCCTGCACAGCCTCCTACTGGGGATTGAGCCCACAGCCTGGGCATATGCCCCTGACTGGGAATCATACTGGTGGCCTTTTGGTGCAGGGGATGATGCTGAAACAATTGAGCCACACCACACAGGACCCCCTGTTCACTTTTTTATTGAACACTTGTATATATGCCAGGTGTCAAAGAGGATTTAGTAAGAGAATTACTAGAGAACGGTAAGTTATTGAGTGAATGGTTATTTAAACAGGTGGTTCCATGTGGAAGGAGAGAAAGCGAAGCATGTGAATGTACACAGAGAATACTGAACACAGAGAGAGCAGGAGGGGCACATCGCTGAGATATTGAGATGGTGACAAAGAGAAAGGAGCAGTGAGGAATGGGAGAGAGGCAGCCAGGCCAGGCCACAGGGCTCCGTGCATATGGCAAAGATTCTAGATTTGTATGGAGTGAGGTGGGTAGAAATGGGAGGCTTACTCTGACAGGCTCTGCTTTATGAGGAGGAGGGTTAGCTTCCCACAGCTGACATGTGGCAGAGACTGGAGGAGGCAGGGGGAAGCAGGGAGACCAGTTGGAAGCAGCACATGGAGGGCAACCTGGTGACCCAGCATCCATTCTGCACACTTCACTTCCTCCCATGAGAGCAGATGTGCTTTGAAAATCATAACTCTTTACTATCTTTACATTTGCTTCATCTTTTTTATATAATTCCCCTCATAGGGCATGATGAGATATTGTTTCTTTTGCCTCTCTTTGCCTCACCTTTATTCCCAGTGGGGAAAGCAAATCTGTAAGATGGCATAAACATGCAGTGTTTTCTGATGCTATTGTTACTGAAAAAAATACCAGCAAAATTAGCATATTTAGTTGAACATATTGACAGTGAATTTTTGTTCTCCAACATAGCATTTGATAATAAACCTCTCTCAGTTAAGCAAATTGAGCCTGCAATACATGTGCATTTATAATTAAGTGTTACAATATAGAGCATTATGAAATATGTATTACAAAGAATTAATAAACACTAACTATAAATAGATTTGTTAAAATTCCATTCCTGCACTCCAGTCCATCTCTCCATTCATCCTGAATGTATGTGTGCCCCTTCAGACACCCCATCAAAATGGTAGAGGCTTCCTTCAAAATTACACTAAATTACACTAAAGATATAGTCACCTCCTTGAAACTGTAACCCTTCTTGGAATCACAGGCTTCACACAATTTCTGAGATTCTGAGGCCATCTCCAGAAGAGATCAGTAGAAGGACAGAGCCCTGGAAAAGACTGAGCAGGCGAGACTGGCTGAGAAGAGGAGGGGTGGGGGTCAGGCAAGAAAGGATGTTCAGCTCATGCAGATTAGCTCTGTGTGAAGTGGATAGTAACCCTAAGAGAAACGTTCAGGAATATTCTCCATTTTCCAGGTTGTGTATATTTCTGACTGACTAATCATGACATTGCTTTCTTCCTGTATTATACTGTAACTACACACCTTTCTAGATACTGAGAACATTACTCAGGTGTCTTTTTCTAGCTAACTCTGCCTCCATACATCTCTATATACCCATGTCTACATATACTAATATATATATACATCTCCATGTGTATACTCTGCATGCCTATATAGAACACAAATCTAAGAACATGTCTATCATCTGTCTGTGTGTATCTATACATGTATATGTTTGTGAGGTCCTGATGGGAGTATTTTTCTTAGCATCCAGATGTATCAAGAATTGCTCAACCTGTTCCGACAACAGCTTCCTAAGAATGGGGCAGAAGCATATTCAACCGCTCACTTCAGCTCATTCAGTTGTATCCTCATCTCTTCCACGTTCATTTTCCACTGGTGACTTGAAAACAAATAGGGATGCGCAATGGATGTTTAATCTGAAAACTATCCCAAATGTATGGAAAAAAACTAGAGCTTTTCCTAATGCCTTCAATGGGCAAAAGGGTTGAAAATTTTCCATTATTACATGAACAAAATAAGTGCAATTCTGAATATCCTTAAGATTCTGGGTGAATGAGGCAGAGGGCACATGATTGTTTGGAGCAAGTCATCACGGTCTCTTCAATCCCGATGCATTAAGCAGTTTACTCTCAAGTCAATAAGCTTCATCAACACACACACACACACACAAACACACACAGATTGACTTTGCCTGCAAAGGTCTCCTTCTCTGGGGAAGTGGGTAAAATTTCATACGGAGCCTAGTGTATGTACTGGGCTTCTCATGGGGCTTCTCAGTGTTTGCTCCCTCTCATATATGTCACTACACGTGCCTCCTCAGTTACACTTTGTTCTCAACTTTCCCCCCAAGATGATCTCTCCAGGACCAAATTTATCACATCAATAGTCAATACAAAGAAAAGGAGAAGAAACATACTTATAAAGGTAGGTTTTTTAAATAGTTTTATTGATTTCAGACTGAGGAAGGGAGAAGGAGAGAGATACAGAAACATCAATGATGAGAGAGAATCATTGATTGGCCGCCTCCTGCACACTCCACACTGGGGATTGGGCCTGCAACCCAGGCATCTGCCCTGACAGGGAATCAAACTGTGACCTCCTGGTTCACAGATCAATGCTAAACCATTAAGCCACACTGGCCAGGCATAAAGATATGTTTTTGAAAGGCACTGCCTAAGAAAGTTCGTGGCTATATCTTCATAGTTGGAATTATATTTTAAAAATTATAAATTCTATTACATTTTGCAAAAATATGGAAAACTATAGCAAATATCCCTGGATCCAACACTCAGCCCTATCAAATCTTAAAATGAAGATATACTTGCTTACCTTTTGTTTATAGAGTTTAAAACTGCAGATAAACTTTAGGACCCAATATATATTCCTCCTCAAACACACCTGCTTCTCCTTCCTCCCCAAAGTTCACCACCACGATGTACTTACTGCTTAATATTCTCTTGCAAAATTTTATGATTTGGCTCAATATCTTTGTATCCCATAAAAATATATATTACATTTTTACAAGAATGCAATATTTGTTATACAACCATAATACTGTAATATTGCATATTATAGAATTTTTGGTAATGCTAACATTGTATATATCATTCTGAAATATTTTTTGCTTCATTTTTGTTTTGTAAAGAAAATACATTGATATAATATTTTTACAGCACACAACTTTATTCCTGTTATTTCACCAAAATGCTTTCTTTACTGTTTTCCTCCTCAGAATTTCTCTATTTTCTCCTTCCTTTAAATCTATTATTAGATAAATGCTGAGATTCCTGGCTTGATTATCTACATATTTCCCATTTTCCACTGTTTTCAAATCTCCATTTGGTTTTCTCTATATTTTCAATATCCTCCTCTATGCCTTTTAGTAACACTATTTTTTTTAAATAAGTGGTTTTTGAAATAACTTTTTCTTGTGTCCTCATAATTCTCTTTTCAATGTGAATATGGAAATTATTGTCAGAGCTACTTCTGTTCCCTCAATATTAATTGTTCATCAATGCTTTTCTCTCCTATGTTGTTCATTTTCCAATGTCTTATCATTCTTAGTTGTCAGTTCATGTTTGAAAACAAAAGACCTAGTCAACTAATACATGTCACTGGTGTGGGAATCTTCTGCCATTGGGTAGGCTTTTTTCAAACAGGTGTTTCTTTGACAGGTAGTCCTGACAGTTGTGCTGTACATGTGGGTAGACTGTTTCATGGCCAACATCATATTGGTTCACACCAGTAAAGATCAGCCCTCCCTCTAACCTCCAGCTTTATTTGACTATTTCTGGGCTCACAATTGGAATCCCGCCTTTCCTAATGGTATTATTAATGGTTTTAAAGAAACAGGACTCAGATAAACTCTGTATCATGACAGACATTTGCTTTATACTCATGCAGATGGATGTGCAGAACTCAATATTCCTACAGATAATCCAAACCTAAATGCCGTGAATTCAATACGATGAATACTGCCCAATAAGCCCTCTTTGGGGACAGGATGGTGTAGTGCTCTGGCTTGTCAATAGAGCTCTACTTAAATTAAGAGTCTTTGAGACACATAGATTTATGGTCTGCCAGATGCTTTTGCTAATGGGTGTTCTCTGATTTTAAATAGTTTTATTTGAATAAAATGAAAAACAAAATAAAATAAGAAAACAAAATCAGGTTATTTGTGAAGCTTTTCACTTCCTGAAAAACACTGCTTCCAGCATCCTGAGCAATAACTTATTATGTCCATAAGGATGTTTTACTACCCAAGCAGCTCAGAATCACCCTCTTTCAATCAGCCCTATACCCAATAGCCATATGGGCTTCCGGAAAGCTAACTTTTGTGCTGGTAGATTGGCTGCATTCCAGCATCCCAGTATCCTAGGGGTGCAGCTGCTGCCAAATTATCTCAGGCAAAGAATGCTTTGTAGGTGACACTAAAGAGACAGCCCGAGAGGCCAGCTGTGATGTGGGCGGAAAATCCAGGCTTCCCTATCATGTGGAAGGTTGAGTTTTTTTGGCTCTCAGCTGCCCTTTAATGTGGGATAGATCACTGGTTCTCTTTGTCAGCTCTCAGAAGACATGAGGACCTGTGTCGTTTTTCTACTTCCTTTCAAGCAGTTCTTACACATCCTACAACCTGGGAAAACATCAGATCTTAGTTCCTGAAAACATGTGGTTACACAGACAGTCTTTGACCTCTGAAACATCAACAGAGATTGTTCCCAAATATATGGAACTAGATGCCACACAGAGAGATGTCAACTTTCTAGAAGTAGAAGTAAAAGGTACCATCATTCCAAGCTTAGGGGATAAGTTTAGTGATATTTGGTAAATCAAATCCCTCCCAGCCTCAAAGGTGAAAGACACTCAGTCAAGTGATACGGAAGCAAGGAGTCCAGTGACCTCCTCAGTCATAGAGCAACCGTGCCCTCCAACTGTCACCGCTCTCTCCTAACCACACCTAATTTGCCTATTAGATTAGTCTATCTTAAACAGTAGACATTTGTCATAGCAATATCTGGCATAGCTCCTAGGTCAATGGAAACTAAGGAGAAAATGAACAAATGGGACTACATCAAAATAAAAAGCTTCTGCACAGAAAAGAAACCATCAACAAAACAGCAAGAATGCCCACTGCATGGGAGAACAAATTTGCCAAATGTTATCTCCAATAAGGGTTTAACCTCCACAATTTATAAGGAACTCATACAACTTAACAAAAGGAAGATAAACAATCCAATCAAAAAATGGGCAAAGGACCTAAATAGATATGTTTAGAAGGAAGACATACAGAAGGTCGAGAGACATATGAAAGCATGCTTAAAGTCACTAATCGTCCCAGAGATGCAAATCAAAACAACAATGAGGTACCATCTCACACCTGTCAGAATGGCTATTATCAACAAGTCAACAAACAACAAGTGTTAGAGGGAATGTGGAGAAAAAGGAACCCTTCTGCACTGCTGGTGGGAATGCAGACTGGTGCAGCCACTGTGGAGAACAGTATGGCATTTCTTCAAAAAATTGAAAATGGAACTTTCATTTGACCCAGTAACCCCACTTCTAGGAATAAATCCCAGGAAACCAGAAACATCAATCTGAAAGGATATATGCACTCCTATGTTCATAACAGCACAATTTACCATAGCTAAGATTTGGAATTAGTCTAAATGCCCATTAGCAGATGAATGGATTAGAAAACTGTGGTACACCTACACAATGGAATACTATGCGACTGTAAAAAAGAAGGAATTCTTACCATTTGTGACAGCATGGATGGAACTGAAGAGCATTATGCTAAGTGAAATAAGCCAGTTAGAGTAAGATAAATATCATATGATCTCACTCATTTGTGCAATATGAACAACATAAATTGATGAACAAAAATAGAAACAGAGTCATAGAAGCATCAAACAGACTGTCCAATTTATGAGGGAATGTGGGGGTTTAAAGAGTAAGAGATCAACCAAAGGACTTATATACATACATATGAGCATAACCAATGGACACAGATGGGGGGGCGCGGGGCAGCTGGGGAGTGGTCGATCGGGGGGAAAAAGACTTATGTAATATTTTAAACAATAAAAATTTAAATTAAAAAGAAAATAGTTAAATTTCATTAGTACTTTCCCTACTTAAAAAAATCAAGAGTTTACAGTTTCTGTTTCCATTTACTAAAATGCTCTTCCCAACCCTTTGGAACTCATTTTATTTTCAGAATTTATTTTCTATGTGAGACTATAATCAGTTACTCCCTACTCTTTACTACTTTGGAAACTTATGAATTTTAGTATTATTAATAGTATCCTTATAATTGTGATGGTTCATTTTGATGAATTTGCCTGACTCCTACTCAAAAGTGGGCACTGTGTCCTATTTATCTTGTGTTCCCAGGGGAGGGATACAACATTTTTTTTTCTTCAAATTCATAATAACTACTTTGTTCTGGTATTCCTCCATCCATAGATGTGCAGAGAAGAAAAAATAATTTCATGGATAAAACAAGTAGAAAATATTGTGCCTTTCTTTGCTATAGGATTTTCAGTATCATTTATAAGGTACTGTGAACAGAAATTTCTAAATTGAGATGTAAACTCACTTTTCAAATGACAACTTTTTGTAGATATGTTTACTTACCCTGAAATGGTGTTCTGTAAAATATGTCTAGAAACTTTCAAGTGCATGAGCAGATAAAAAAAAGCTGTGGCGCATTTACACAATGGAATACTATGGCTGGCGTGGCTCGATGGTTGAGTATTGACCTATGAACCAGGAAGTCAAGGTTCAATTCCCTGTCAGGGCACATGCTCAGATTGTGGGCTCTATCTCCAGTGTGAAGCATGCAGGAAGCAGCCAATCGATGATTGTTTCTCATCATTGATGTTTCTATCTCTCTCTCCCTCTCTAAAATCAATAAAAATATATTAAAAATAAGAAGAAGGAAATATTTCTATTGTGATCACATAGATGGACCTGGAGAATCTTATGCTAAGTGAAATAAGCCAGTTAGAGGAAAAAAAATTTCCATGTGATCTCACTTATATGTGGAATCTGATGAACAAAATAGAAATAGAGGCATGGATACATGAAACAGATAAACAGCTGTCAGAGGCGGGGGTGGACGGGAGAAGAGACTAGATGAAAAAAGGTGAAAAAATTAGTCAAAGAGCATATATGCATGATGCATAGACACAAACAACAGTGCAGTGATGGCCAAAAGGAAGAGGATGAAGGCTGGGTGGAGGTGGACAAAGGGGGGAATAGGGACATCTGTAATAGTGTCAACAATAAAAATAAAGTTAAAACTATCTACAATACATTTGTAAATGTATGCCTAAATATATATCAAAAATATTTTATCTCTTCCCTCCTTTTCTTTTTTTCTTTAGTTTTGAGAATTGGCTTCCTCAGGTTTTTTTTTTTTCCTCCCAAGGAGCTATTCACCTTTTTTCAGGTACACCTGACGGTGACAAAATGTCTGCCTGATTTGATGCACAGGGCACTAGGGTGAGCTTGGAGAGTCCCTCCCAGAACACCTGGGAAAGGCGAATCCTCCCAGAGCTCATGAGCTCTTAGTTCCTCTAGTGTCTGAGCAGCCTCTATGATGGAAAGCACCAGGGAGCCACAGCCTCACACAGGCAAAGTCCAAAATGATGACTCTGGCAGCCCACAAAGAAGGGTGGATGACCATCGCCATGCCCAACACACATCCCAACCCAGCCAAGGCCCCTTCAGCCAGCACCCATTTTCATCACTGGAAGCCAAATAAAGTATTGAACACTGTCTGTGCCACGTACATATTCACCGTATTCTGAGCAGCTGCATGGGAAATAAATAAAAAACAGTAAATCAAATAGACTTTGGTTTAGAGGGCATCTTTAGAGCACCTACTTATGGAACCTAAATCCTGAAAGCTGTTTATGCTCCATCCTAATTACCCAGGTCTTGAAGACAAAGAAGAAATATATCCTAAACTGGAGCCACAGGTTTAGTTATGTAGTCAAAAGAAGACAATAATTATTTTGATAAAAGTGATAAACTGCATTATGATACAGTCAAGGAAGTATTAATTATGACAGACTAGAAGAAAAAATTCAAACTGCTTTTTTTCTCCCTAAAAAAATTTCATTACAGAACAACTTCTGTTCATCTTTGAGGTTTCTTATGTATTACTATGGCTGATATGACTATCTCTAGGAACAGAAATAGCAACTCTCCACTGAGCACCTGGAAGTAATTTTTACTATCAACAGCATGAATGTATCTTAAGTATGATTCCTGCACAAAAGGCAGTGTCTATTATCAATGCTTTTCCAACCTGGAAGCAGAGTCTGTCTCTTCTTCATTTTCCAAAGAAAATAAATTTTATTAGAAATTAGAAATAAATGAATCATTTACTGAATAATTTATAAGGGAGACAGAAGATAATTAATTAAATATATGTCCCATACTAAACTATGGTAAACTAGAGGCCCAGTGCACAAAATTCATGCATGGGTGGGGTCCACTCAGCTCAGCCTACACCCTCTCCAATCTGGGACCCCTCAGGGAATGTCCAACTGCCAGTTTAAATCAGGGATTGGGCTTAAACCGGCAGTCGGACATCCCCATCACAATCCTATACCACTGGCTCCTAATCGGTCATCTGCCTGCCTGCCTGGTCACCCCTAACTGCCCCCCACTGGTCTGATCACCCCTCACTGCCTTTGTATGCCAGCCTGATTGCCCCTAACTGCCCCTCCTGCCAGCCTGGTTGCCCCTAACTGCCTCTTGCTGCTGGCCAGGTCACCCCCAACTACCCCCTCCCTGCTGGCCTGGCCACTCCTAACTGCTCTCCCACCAGCCTGGTTACATCTTACTGCCCCCCCTCACTAGCCTGGTTTCCCAACTGCACTCCTCCACCAGCCTGGTCACCCCTGCTGGCCTGGTCACCTCTTACTGCCCCCCTGCCAGTTTGGTCACCTCAACTGCCCTTCCTGCTGGCCTGGTCACCCCCAACTGCTCCCCTACCAGCATGGTCACCCCTCATGGCCCCCCTTGCCATCCTGGTTGTCCCTAACTGCCCTCCCCCATTGGCCTGGTCACCTCTTGCTGCTCCTCCCCTGCCAGCCTGGTCATTCCCAACTTCCTCCCCTGCTGGACTGGTCACTCCCAACTGCCCCCACCCCCTTGCTGGCATGGTCACCCCATGCAGCCTACTTATTCAGTCATTTGGTCTTCCCTCACTAACTCTCTGCTGGCCTGGTCATAGGCAGCCATCCTGTTGAGTGCATGAGGGTTAATTTGCATATTACCTCTTTATTATATAGGATTCTTTATTTAGACATCTGTGTTTTGCCACAATCATTCTTCACTTAGTTATGTCATCTCTCTCAACATTTCTGCCAAAAAATTTCTCCACCCTCCAGATCTTTCACATCCTCAGCATCTTCATTGCCCATTTTTCTACCCTGGCATCTCTGAAGCTTTCTATAGGCTTTTACAGTTTTCTCAGTCACAAATATATTACCCCCCTTTGTCACAGATGCATAATAAACTATAACCAGGGGCTCCAAATTGCATGCCTTCAGGCTCATAAGTTGTAAGTAATAGAACTTGAAGTAAAACCCAGGTCTATCTTGAGATAAGGCCAACCAGTTCTCTATTTTATTGTGACCATCTATAAAGATAAAATACCTTCTTTTATTTGGCATTCAAAACACAATATTTGAAAATAGTTAAAGAATAACTGGGAAATGAATTGAAGATCCAAGTCTAGATATATTACTGCATATAACTATGTGGAACACACTCCTAGTTTTGAAGCCATTTTTGTTATGAGAAATCTAATGGCCAGTTATGTGTTCTAAACTTTTTAAAAATGAACATTTTCAACTACTTGAAAACATAATTTGACCTGGAAACCAAAATTCTGGTTTTTCTATATTGTATTCGGTGTATTAATTTTTATTTCCACTAAGTACCGAAGGTTTATTTTCAGCACTGTCTCCCCCAAGAGGCCCTCTCAGAATCCTTCACTCAAATTTTTTTCTCCATTCTCTAGCACCTAAAGCCTCTAATGTTTTGGTATTAAATCATAGGCTGCCTTACATGGAGTGTAACACCTTTACCTCTATGCAATGTTAACATTTATATATGATTCTGATATCATGTCAGGCATTAGCATCTGTTCAATGAGTGCTTTTTGGATAAACACTAGCATGGACCCACATTGGCATGTGCCCCTTTGGGCATGGACTGGAACAGAATTGGCCTAGACCTGAGCAGATGTCGCAAGGCAAGGCTAACTTGCCAACTCATTCCCAGAGTTGAGATGCAAATTTTTCTGTTGAGTCCAAAATGAGGAAGAGGAATGTAGGGGCATGAATTCTGTGCAAACACTTCAAACACAAAATTTTGAGTCCTCCATGACAAGCTAGAGCTTATATCTTTTAAAAATTATGCATGGGGAGATGATTCATATTCTACTGGTGCATTTATTTCAAAATAGATGGCAAATCCTTGTGTTGATTCTATTTATATTTGGTTGTAGAGGATGCAGATGAGTTATTTGCACATAAAGAGTTAATTACCATATCCGTCTAGGGTTGCATGACCCAGAGAGACCAGACTGTCAGACAGAGCATTCAGTAGTTACTGCAGCTTGGAATCTGTCAGGGAGGAGATGCCATATACTGCCCAGCAGCCAGCTTGCACAGAAGGTAAAGCCAATTATGAATAGAGTGGCAGGTTGACGGCAAATAGCAATGTTTTACTGTCTTAAATTTATAGTTTCAAAGCATGGCAGCAGCATTTTATCATTGGTTCTTTTGAACTGGCAAAAAGGCAAAGAGACCCAAATTCAAATATATGATTTAAAAATATTTCAATGCTCAATATGAGCATTCTCAGATTATTTAGTCCCTTTAATTCCCTCTTTTCTAGATGGGAGATATACATTTCAGCAATTGTCCCCTGGTTTTCCTAAAAAAATAAAAATAATTATACATGGATAGACTAATTCGAAACCAGGCAGAAGAAAGTGCTGTCTCCTTTTCACACAAGGAGGGGCATACAATGTTGCTAATATCCTGAATTCAAAGAATTGGACTGGCTTCTGTTTATCTAAGAGAGCAATCCTTGGTGTTATAACCAGGCAAAATTCACTCTGCTTTGCTATATTTGCATCAAGAAAAATTTCCAACAGTACCTTATTATATGGAGGCTATTGCACTGTGGTGTGAAAGCAACTGATGACATTCAAAATCAACACATGTTTCTTATCAATAGCACAACTGTCAGTGTTGAATGACCTTACATCAGCTCTCTTCAAAAACAATTTACATAAATTGCATTTGATTTAGGAAAGTTTGGGAGCCATTATGTTTAAAATATCTTGCAGGTAAGACACTTAGAGAAAAATGTTATGAGTTAAATACCATACCAATGTTATGAGTAAAATACCATAGTGATTCAGGCATAGTTCATTTTCTTTATGCCTTTTCAATCGAATCAAAGATTCCTGGAAAAAGAAAAGACAGGGTTTATTGGTTCCAATAAATCATGATTTTACAACCTTAAGTGGACTTTTGACATCACATAACAACTTCAATTTTTATCTTCACACAGTTCACTTTTCAGTTAATTCTTTCTTACTTTCCAGTTTCCGATTGTTGCAAAATTTTCCATTTTCTTCCAATGTCCAATTTTTCCACTGCATGGAAATAAAAACTTATATTTCTATCCTTTATGTCTATCTTCTCTCTTGTCCAGTATGGAAGTTCCCACCCTTCCATTTAAGGTCCATCTCATTCTCAGAAGCTATCATCTCCAGAAGTCTTCACAAAAGGCTTATGTTAGGCCTCAGTTAGTCCTGCTTTCTTATTTATAAAGTATCTCCTTCTCAATGGCATTAATTACAGCAGTTAGTAAAGAGTAATAATAAAAAACCCTCCTTTAAGTAATATCTCAAGTCTCAACTGTGATTCAATGTCACTTACCTTTCCATTGATTCTCATGGAAAGTTATCCTTAGCGTGGACTGTGTATAGTGTGTGTGTGTGTGTGTGTGTGTGAATCCATTCTCTTTACTTTTTAATTATACTCAACAACCCCAAGTGAGATCTGCCAGAGGGTTTGTGGTTTTTGTTATTTTATATATAAAATTTACTATGCCTAATTATAAGCAATAAACTATTAAACATATAGTGTGAGTTGTGATATCATATCTCAATCCTCCCAATATATCTGTGGCCTAGAGAGCTGCCTCTGTCAGGGTTTAAGTTTCTCTCTTTGTAAATACCTTATGTCACTCTGACCCTTAGTGTTATCTTGCTAGAATACTTACTTGCTACAGGGCTCTTATTATTGACTAGAGGCCCGGTGCACAAAAATTTGTGCACTCGGGGGGTGGGGGGTGGGGAGTGGGGAGTCCCTCAGTCCGGCCTGTGCCCACTCGCAGTCTGGGACCCCTCAGGAGATGTCCACCTGCTGGCGTGCCTGGCCAGCCTGGGTGAGGGAGTGAGGGCCATTTTCAGGCTGCCCACAGCTCCCATTGACCCAACATCCTAGCAAGGCAGCCTAGTCACGCAGTTGCAATGGAAGCCTCCTGTTTACTCTAGCTCCATGGCTGCTGGACTCTATCTTGGCTGGGTTAATTTGCATACAGTCCCTCTGATTGGCTTGGAGGTGTGGCTTGGCTGGTGGGCGTGGCTTAGGTGTCTTGGGAGTGGTGGTCAATTTGCATATCACTCTTAGATTAGATGATTGATTCATTCAACAGACATTGATTGAACCTCTACACTGCCTTGTTATGTTTTGTTTTTTGTTAATCCTCACCAGAGTATATTTTTCCATTGATTTTTAGATAGAGTGAAAGAGAGGGAGAGACACAGAGGGAAGCATTGACGTGACAGAGACACATCAATTAGTTGCCTCCTGCACACACTGCGACCAGAGCCAGGGATTGAGCCTACAACTAGAGTATGTGCCCTTGACTGGAATTGAACCTGGGTCTTTTGAATCCTTGGGCTATTGCACTATCCACTAGGCCAAAACAACTAGGGCAGCACTGCCTTGTTTTAGGCACAAAAAATAAAATAGTAAACCAGAAAGCCTTCAAGGAGTTATAGTCTCATGGAAAATGCTACTGACAAACAAAAACATAAATCTTACCTAATAAAGAGGAACTATGCTAATTGACCCTCATGCTGCCACAAAGATGGCAGCGCCCACAGCCAATAAGGACAGGATATGGTAATTGACTGTCCCACCCTCAAAGATGGCAATGCCCACAGCCAATAAGGAAGGAATATGCTAATTGACTTCCTCACCCTCAAAGATGGTGGCACTCATAGCCACAAGATGGTCTGCAGGGGAAGGCAATTGTGGGCAATCAGGCCAGCTGGAGAAGGCAGTTAGGGGTGACCAGGAAAGCAGGGGAGGGAAGTTAAAGGCAATCAGGCAGGCAGGGGAGGGCAGTTAGGGGCAATCAGGCCATCAGGGGAGAGCAGTTGGGGGTAATCTGGCCAGCAGGGGAGCGGTTAGGCATCAATCAGGCTGGCAGGGGAGTGATTAGGGGGTTATCAGGCTGGCAGGCAGAAGTGGTTAGGGACAATCAGGCAGGCGAGCAGTTAGGAGCCAACAGTCCTGGATTTTGAGAGGGAGTGGGCCTAAACCAGCAGTTGGACATTGCCTGAGGAGTCCCAGATTGGAGCAGGTGCAGGTTGGGCTGAAGGACATCTCCCCTCCAGTGCACGAATTTCATGTACCAGGCCTCTAGTAATTATATAACATCATTTTCTGCAATTGGTTGTTGTTTTCTTATCAGCTATAAAGTGTTTGCATACTGCTGTTGCTCTGAATTTTTACCTTAGAATTTTGTATCCTTTGGGTGCTAGGATAATGATGATGGAAAGCATCTCCTTCTGCTCAGAGATTAACCAAGAAACATATATTTAATTTCATAAAACCATGGCTCTTCCCAGGAAACATTGTTAACTTCCATCAGCCACAGTAGTATGGACCAGTGCTATATAAGGGCATCAATCATGATGTCAATGGGCTACATTGGATAGCAGAGGCTAGAAGCAACTAATGAGTCTTTTCAAAGACATCTGTCCTGATGTGTGCTATGACACTGAAGCTGATGACCCTCAGAAAGGAAGGGGTGACAGCACCTCTGGGCCTGCACAACCCTCCTTGTTCTAACCGAAGTCCTTCTGTTCATGGGGGTGGGTAGGGTAGCGGTTTGTCTCTGTGTTCCCTCTGCTGATAGTAAGTTTTTGGTTATACTATTGTATAGTTTTGTGGCCAGAGAAGAAGCTGGTTGTCTTCAGTTTTCAACTCTAATGAGTCCTCAAGAGAAAGGCTAAATGAATAAAACCAGTGAGGTCTAATCTATAAATTCTTTTAACCTTTTTGCACTTCCTATCACTAACGGAGGTCTGGATTGAGAGGCCAAATTGCCACTGAACATCCTGAGTCCTTAATCTTGAGTAACTCAGATGACCCATATCAAGTTTAGTCTTAGGGATATGCTATAAATCTAGCACAGATGTAAGAAAAATACCAAAAAACTGACTTAGTTTTTTGTTTTGTTGATTGATTATCCACCCTAGTGTTTTCTATTAAAAACCAGAAATGCAAAGGTAGCTATCAATTAAACACATATAAAGATAAGGTCATTTCCCATAGCCAATTCAGTTTTCTATGGTTTTACTGAAGGTATTGACCTTCAGTAAAGGACTACAGGTCAGCCTTTAAGACTATTACCTGACCTTGGTCAGCACATACTCAGTATTTCATAAAAGTGCTTAATTTCTTATTGTTGCTTTGGTTAATTCAAAAAGAGAGGAGCAGGGTGGCTTTGGGATGGGATTACCATGACCCTGAATACCTGGTAATATTCCTTATAATCATTGACTCTAAAACTAAAAGGATAAGAATTTCAGAACATGTTATAATAAAATGTATTTCTATAGATTCAAAGCTAGTTTCATTGCAGTGAATATTTCTGTTGTTTGAAGATATAACTTCATTTATTGAATGATTTCTAAAATTATATTTACTGATAAATGTAGCATGTTCATTGCCTAAACCCAAAGGGAGAAAAGAGTTCTCAAATTTGGTCATGACATAACAACTATCAAAATATTCATTAAAAGCTTATGAATGTTAAACCATCTATTTTGTGCAATTTCTAAGCCAGAAGGTTGGCTAAATGTGTGAAATCCCTGAGCTGTTATCTGAGTTCCATGCACTGGTGCTTGCATTTCTTTACATTACAAAAAGACTTTGAGAAATGGAAGGGATTAAAAAGTCAGCTATGTTTAAATTAAATATGATTTATAGCTCAGGATATGTACAGTCATGCTCTCTACTTTAGAAACAGAGGAAGCTTAAAATTGCATTTTACTCTCATGAAATTATTTTATAGGGGCATTAGCAATTTATTGTTCCTAAATGCATAATGTGTCCAAGATGCTTTCTTCCTGAAGTTCCAAAGTAATATGTTGGGCATTCCCTGGGAATTTAAGTCAAGGATTATATAATAGAGCTTCATTTGGCAGCAAATGGTCAGAGAGCACTTCCAAATCAGAACTAATCACCCAATCAGCTAACAGCTGAAGATGCTGTTGTGACTATTGTTATTTTCAATTTGGAATGAATCTTGTTGTCTATCACTACATAAACGGATGCTTCTTATGCACCAGGGATTTGTAGAGATGAAAGAAGAGAAAGAAAAAGAAAATAATGAAAAATAACTATGGGGTAACACACACACACACACACACACACAAATGAGTATTTCTTTTATCTGTTTCAAATGTGTGCAATATATTCTCTATCATACACACACAGGCACAAACTTATGCACACATATCACACACATTACTTAATTTGATATCCTTTCATTATATGATCATTACAAGATATGGAGATGGGACAGCAAAAAATGTGGCTTCCAGGAAAGACTCTCTACCTCGTCCTCTTGGTACACAGGGCATCACATTTCTCCACTCCACTCAATCCACCCTCAAGTCATTGGAAAGAAGTTTCTTTCCAACCCCGAAATTACTGAATACTCTTTCAACCCCCTACCAGTTTCGTGACCATAACGGAAACCCTTTAAAGCATGACAGAAAGGCCCATCATAAATATAATTTCCTATCAGCCAGGTATGTAAACTGGAGACAAAAATATTAGTTGTGTCATGTTTGCTAAGTGCTGCCTTTACTATATTTAGTAGAAAGTAATACTATATATAATACTTCAATTTTCTGAGGATTATCTGTGTCAGCCATTTCATTATTACCCACTGCATTTTTGTTGGAAAAATTGTTATTCACATTTCACAAATGAGGAAACTGAAACATAGAAGGTTAATTATTTGATCCTCACCCTGACCCAAACTCTTAACCTGATGTCTGGGTAAGGAAATCCATTGAGGACTAGAGATGTATAATTAGGTAGGTCTTACTCCACAACCTTTTCCACTACTGTATGTCCTATATTTTTGATGGATCAGCCACAAGCTTTTAATTAAGTGCTGAGCATCTTAATGAAGAGGACAACAGATAAGATATAGAATAAGATATAGAAATCTCAGATGGAAAACCCTGTGTGTACGCCTGAACTGTCTGCTCCCAGTGAGATGAATTATAACATGTTAAAACCGGAGGCACTGCACACATCTCTTCTCTCTCCCAGTCACCAGACCACTTACACTTCCCCACAATCAGGGAAGAGACATTTTAGGGAATTGACATGCACAGTGATTGGTACTAAATATTATGAGAACTGGCTTATGCTGATTTCAATCAAGGTTCAGGAATGACAAAATGCCACTTTTCTTGATCATCTATTTATTATATTTATGTTGAAGGTCAGCAGAGTTTTCTTTGTTTTTCCACAAATGTCGTTATTAAAAGAAAAATCTCCAATGACACTTAACATCCTAGATTTAAATTTTGAGAAAAATTGGCCACTGGAGCAACGATACATGGACAGTTCCAGTGAATGAAAAATCTCAAAGGTTATGTAAATAGACGGGTTTCCGCTTTCATATCTAGATTAAACCCATTTTGTATCCAAACATTATTTATAAGGATTTCTTCGTCAGTTTAAATTTGGGGGTGGGGGTGGGGAAATACTAAATTTGTTGATTCTGTAAGTACAAATGTTTGCCTAAGTTTTCCGGTCCTAAAACCAAGAGAAAAGAGGTGAATAAAAGCCAACCACATGGATCAATGTAGCTTGGATCCATTTTATGTATCATGTTTTCTCTTCATTCTAATTATTAAATAATTACATTTAAGGTACTAATGCTTAGGGGAGAGAATGAGATGATAGAATAGAAAAGTAATTTATATAAATAATTAGCTGCCCTAGCTGGTTTGGCTCAGTGGATAGAGCATCAGCCTGCAGACTGAAGGGTCCCATGTTCAATTTCAGTCAAGGGCATGTACCTTTGTTGTGAGCATGTCCCCAGTAGGATGTGTGCAGGAGGCAGCTGATGGATGTTTCTCTCTCATCGATATTTCTAACTTTCTATCCTTTTCCCTTCCTCTCTGTAAAAAATCAATAAAATATATTTAAAAAAAATAATTAGCTTCTCTGAAATAAAATGAAATATGTTTATTTTGTTTTAGAGTAATTTAGAATTAAAAAGAGTAGTTGGGATCCTCCCCGTACTGTTTCTATCATTATACATTCTTGCATTTACTCCCATTTACTAGTGCTTAAGTCAAAAAAGTAATTTTACAATAGTAATACATTTACAACTCTATAAAGTAGGTTTTACTATCTCTATTGTACAGATTAAAAAACCAAGAGTGACTGTATTAGTTGCCCAAGTTCATTCTGCTAATGAGTGTTGGAATAAGTTTTAGAACTCCAAAATGATCTGTATTATATTCACCATACCATAGTACATTTCAGGTAGAGTAAGAAAATAATTTCTGGGAAAGATTCATTTCTCCTCACTTTAGTGCCAAGACCTTATTTTTCCTGCTTCATTCTATTTCCATGCTATAGCATATACATTATATTATGATATATTGTGGAAGAAGTAAATAAAAATAGTATTTTATCAGTATATTATGTCATTTATGACATTTAGTGGTAGCTTTATAGTATGTATTTGTAGTTATTATCATTACAGGACAATTCAAAGAGACAAAAAACAAGTCAGTAACTTGGAAGATTTTATTTCTTCATAAAGCGAGAGTCACACGTTAGACAACCAAAATGACCAAGGCTGCCTCCGAAGTTTACCACTACTTATATGATGACAAGAAACTCTCCTTGTGAAATTTAACATTTTCACCAGTTTTAATCTCCAATTTCCCCCACATTATGTGGTGAAAAGGCTGGAAAAATATGTATTAGTTGCTTGAGCAAACACACTGCCCTTTTTCAGTAGTGTTTCTTCTCATCTTCCATCAATTGGTCGATGGTACCCTGGGATAACTAGTCTCAAGTGCTGGTGTTACTGGAGAACTTTATAACTGGATCCCACTACCAAAACTAACACAATATATTATGTAAATACCTGGGATCTTTCTTAAAGAACTTAAATTTTTCTACTAAAAAGTAATTACACTTACAATTAAATAATGGATAAAGAAATCCAGTCTACATAGCAATTATATTGCTCAATCCTGAAGAAACTATGACTTTAGGGCCAATATTTTTAACTCAGGAACTGGAAATACCCACCCAATGCAAAAGGGAAACTCTACTTTTGCACAGGGGATGGAAAAATTCTTGCTGCTCTAAAGCACAGTAAGTACAATGAAATGGCTACATCTTGAAAAGTCGCATGACAGATGTTATTCTAAATCCTTAAGAATCAGCTACTTGAGCATCATACCCACATCTCCATTCACATCTTCAACTAGAGTGGCTGGAAAAACCATCCTTGTAGACTGCCCTGCAACTATGAACTGTTATATGAATAATTTTGGCTAATGAGATGAAGTTTCAAGTCCCTCAGTAAAGCTTCCTTACTAAAAAACAAAAACCAAACAAAATAAATAAGAAGTAAAAAGATAAATCTTCAAGCTTCATGAAGAGGATATTCTTTTGGCCTGGAATAAAGATGCATTGCTTGAAAGAAAAGTGTCCAGTTATTGTACCAAAGATATATACTACAAAGCATTGAGAGATAAATTTAAACAAACCTAAATAGAATGATAGAACACATTCATGGGTCAAAAGTCTCTATTTTTATAAGAATCTGTTCTCCCCCAATTGTCTTATAGATGCTAAACAATCACAATCAAAATCTCAGAAGTTTCTTTTTAGAAGTAAAAATAATGATTCTAAAATTCATGTGGGGATGCATAGCTTAGAACACCAAAACAACTTTGACAAAGATCAAAGTTGGACTACAAGCATGACTTGATTTTAAGCAATAGTAATCAATATAGCATGCTGTAGGTATAAAGGTAGACTAACAGATCAAAGAAAAAGAATCAAGTTTATTTATTGACTCACTCTATTTATATACTAGGGGCCCGGTACATGAAATTCGTGCAGGGGGGGAGGGCGGTCCCTCAGCCCGACCTGCACCCTCTCCAATATGGAGTTCTTGGGGACTCTCACAATCCAGGACCTCTGGTTCTTAACCGCTAACCTGTCTGCCTGCCCTAACCACTCTGCCTGCCTGCCTGCCTGCCTGATCCCCCTAACTGCTCTCCCCTGCTGGCCTGGTCACCCTTATTAATTTTTTTTTTTAATCTTATCCCCTTCACGCACAATTGTATTTGACTTCCTTATTGGCTTCTTCCTTCGCTCACACAATTTTTCTCCTTTATGTAACACTTTTCCTACTGACTCATCATTTATAAACTTTTCTTTCCTCCTTATTCCCTACTTCTGTTCCATCATCCTTCTTCCCATTTTTCTACTACCTCCTTCCCTTCCCACATTCCTTGTTTCCTTTATCTTTACCCCTGCCCACCCTCCCCTTTTCCTTCCTTCCCACTTTAATTTTTTTCTTCACTTCCTCCCTCGGACCTGCTTTGCTCCCTCCCCCATCCCTTCCAAGGCTGCTCCCCATGCCTCAGCTGAGGCCTTGAAATGGACCCATCGCTTAGGCCTCTGCCGCCTGAAAATCCATTGCAGGGGCACACACTGCGCAATCGGTTCATTCCAAGGCCGCAGCCTCTGGGCCTCTGGCTGGTCCCGCCCCTCGGCTTCCACCTACAAAGTGCCTGATGGCCGGGGCGCACACACAGAAAGCACCCAGCCTATGGGTGGCTGGCTGGTCCCACCCCTTCGGCACGGGCTCACTCTTCCCACCCCACCCGGGGTGAGGGGGCAGACGGGAAAGGCTTACCACCTGGCTCACTCCTCCCGCCCTGCAGCTGTGGCCTGGATGACGAGGCAGAGGTCTTCCATCTGCCCTGCTGGACCCTGGGGCTGCAGCCTCTGCCATCTTGCCTGGGCTAATTTGCATACAGTTGCTCTGATTGGCTGGTGGGCGTGGCTTAGGCATCCCGAAGAAATGGTCAATTTTAATATTACGCTTTTATTAGATTAGATAAGCAACTGATTTCAATGAGGAATAAAGAAATGATACTGAAATATTTTGAATATTCACATTTAAAAAATAAACATTAACTTATACCTTTTATCACATTTTTAAAAAATCAACATGCGCCATCCACATAAATGTAACACCTAAAACTAAAACTTTCTAAAAGAAAATACAGGAGAAAATGTGTGACCTTGGGCTAGGTGAAATTTTTCTGAGATGAAACAAAAGATATATGAAAAAACTTGATAAAGTTTAACTTTATTAAAATTAAAAATTTCTAATCTGCAAAAGACACTCTTAATAGAATGAAAAAACAAAGCACAGAGAAAATATATGCAAATCATATATCTTTTGTGTTTGTATTCAGAACACAAACCTTTATTGTTCAGATTATTACATTTGTTCCTCTTTTTTCCCCCCATAGCTCCCTTCCACCCAGTTCCCAACCCACCCCATGCCCTTACCCTCCTACTGTCCTCATCCATAGGTGTATGATTTTTGTCCAGTCTCTTCCCTCACCCCCACACCCTCTTCCCCTGAGAATTGTCAGTCCACTCCCTTTCTATGCCCCCGATTCTATTATATTCACCAATTTATTCTGTTAATCAGATTTTTTATTCTCTCGATTTTTAGATTCACTTGTTGATAAATATGTATTTGTTGTTACTTTGTTGTTCATAACTTTTATTTTTACCTTTTTCTTCTTCCTCCCCTTCTTAAAGAATACCCTTCAGCATTTCATATAATACTGGTTTGGTGGTGATGAACTCCTTTAGCTTTTTCTTACCTGTAAAACTCTTTATCTGACCTTCAATTCTAAATGATAGCTTTGCTGAGTAGAGCAATCTTAGTTGTAGGTTCTTGCTATTTATCACTTTGAATATTTCTTGCCACTCCCTTCTGGCCTGAATGGTTTCTATTGAGAAATTAGCTGACAGTCTTATGGGTACTCCCTTGTAGGTAACTAACTATTTTTCTCTTGCTGCTTTTAAGATTCTCTTTTTGTCTTTTGCCCTTGGCATTTTAATTATGATGTGTCTTGGTGTGGTCCTCCATGGATTCCTCTTGTTTGGGATTCTCAGCACTTCCTGAACTTGTAACTCTATTTCTTTCACCAAGTAGGGAAAGTTTTCTGTCAATATTTCTTCAAATAGGTTTTCAATATCTTGTTCTATCTCTTCTGGGACCCCCTATAATTCAGATGTTGGTACGCTTGAAGTTGTCCCAGAGGCTTCTTACACTATCTTCATATTTTTATATTCTTTTTGCTTTTCTGGTTGAGTATTTTTTGCTTTTTCATATTTCAAATCTTTGACTTGATTCTTGGGGTCCTCTAGTTGGATCACTGTATATTATTCTTTATTTCACTAAGTGTATGCTTAATTTCTAATGGTCCTTTTTCATACCATGAGGGTCTCACTAAATTTCTGAAAGGTCTCTAGAAGATACTTGAGTAACCTTATGACCATGGTTTTGAACTCTATGTCCAGTATTTTGCTTTCCTTCATTTCTTTCATTTGTGACATGTTTCTTTTTCTCCACCTTCTGGCTGCTTCCCTGTGTTCATAGAGTGGCTTTGTGTGCTAAGTGTCCTATGGGGTCTATCAGCTCAGCCTCCCTAATTACCTGAGGTAGACACTCTTAGTGCACTCCTTTGTGGCTGTGTGCACAGTCTTGTTGTAGTTAAGTCTTGATTGCTGTTGGTATCACTGGGAGGAATCGGCCACCAAGCCAATTGGCTGTGATGATCAGCTGTATCTACAATGGGAGAACTGTTGTGCTGGAGACACTCTTACGGAGTAGGATTTGCTTCAATGGGGCTTTTGTACTCACCGAGTCTGCCCCTTGAGTGTGTTGCTTATGGATGTGAAGAGTTGTGATCTGGAATGGTCTCACTCTGACCACTGGTACACTGGCTCTTGGATCTCCAAGGAGGTGCAAAGTCAGCCACTGCCTAAGGTCACCAGTGGGAGCTACAGAGAGATCTGCAGATTCCTCCTCTTTTGGAAGTGCCCATATGAGGCCCAGCCAGCTGTGAAGCAATGCAGGCTGCTGTCTAGGCCTTTTGGAAGCTTTGGTGCTCTTTGACCCAGCTGCAGTTTGTTAGGTTTTAGATTACAAAAGAACAGGCCATTCATATGCAAAAGCCTCTGCTCACAGCTTGGGTGGGGTTGTAAGTTGGGTGGGGCGGGATCTCAGGAAATCATCAGGGTGGAGCAAACCTCAATGGCTGCCAGTCAGCCCTGCCTCAGAGAGGTCCCGGGGTCTCTGTGTCCTATGGCCCCGTGCAGGAACAATGATCACTGCAAGCACCTCTGTGAGAAAGCCGCCCTCACATTCTGGCCTGATGCCAGACAGTCCAGTTTCTTCCCATATGAGTCTGGGTCCCTAGAGTCTCACCCAAAACTGGAGTTCAGAGCAATTTTGAGCTTTTATCTCCCTCCGATTAAAAAAGACAACAGGTACCCAGTTGCCAGCCCATTTCCATGCGTGCCTCCATACTTCTGGACTTCTCACCTCTGCACTTCCTCCCATTTCAATGCACTTTTTCATTTTAGTTGTAGTTCCACTCAGCCAGCTTTCCCATGGTTCTGGATGATAACCATTTTGTCTTTTAGTTGTAGTTTTGATGTGGTTGTGCGAGGCAGCAAGTACAAGTGTGTACCTATGCTGCCATCTTGGTTCCTCTCACAAACCTCAAAATTAAGAAAATAACCAAATATGCATGAGCAAAATATTTTAACAAACACTTCACCAAAAATAAAGATAGAATACAAGCATATGGAAAGATGCTCAATATCACTAGTCATTAAGTAAATGCAAACTGAAATCACAGTGATACACATTTATGTAAAAATAGGAAAGACTGAACAAGCCTCATGTTGGTGAGAATGTAGAGCTACTGGAACTCTCATATATTGCTGCTGAAATGCAACATGATACAATCACTTTGAGAAACAGATGAAAAGTTTCATAAAACATTAATATCTACAATAAATGTATTGCATATTATGATGCAATTCATAATATATATCAAGACAGTTAAATAAATTATAGTAATTTAATAAAAATATGTAACATATGGCCCATCTCAAGAAAAAAGAAAGCCTTTCATACAAATGTTCACAGCAACCTTATTTGTAATAACCCAACTGAAAGAATGTCTATCAACAAGTGATTAAACAAATATTCATACGATGGAATATTACCCAGCAATAAAAAGGATTTTATCATTGATGCACACATCCTCATGAGTGAATCTCAGAATAATTATGCTGAGTGAAAGATGCCATAGCAAAAAGGAGTGCTTACTATACGTTACATTTTTATAAAGTCCTAGATAATGGAAACAAATTTCTAGTGACCGAAAGCACATGAGTAGCTCCCTTGGGATGGAGGATGTCAGGAGAAAGGGACACTAGGGGACATAAGGAAACTTTTAGAGCTAAAGGGTGCGTTAATTATTTTGATTGAGGTGAAGATTCTAGGTGTATATACATAAGTCCAAATTTATCAAATCATTAAGTAAATGCATTTATTGCATGTCAATCATGCCTGAATAAAGTTATTTTTTAAGTTCAAAGACAGAAAGGGTTGGGGCGTAGGTGGTATAGTGGTGAGCATAGCTGCCTTCCAAAGACAGAAAGGGTATATTTCATTAAAGGAAGAAGAAGCTGATGACTGGCTAAAACAAAAGAGGCCCTCCTGCCACCAAAATGACTAAAGTAATAGACTATTATCTGAGGAAGCCGAAAAGACAGGAATCTGAACCCCATTGATGGTATTCAGCACCTACACCACCTCTGGACCTCATCACTCCTGACTTCTTATAGTAAAAGAAAAATAAATGACAAATAACTCATTATTTAAGCATCTATTCACTGGTTCTGTTATATGCCGCAAGATGTGATCCTGATTGATAAAAATGTTAAGGTATAATGGATGGAGCTCTGCTTAGAAATGGTAAGATAGAATCAATTTGTTTCAGAAATATGGAATGATAAACAAAAACAAATTGGAAAAATAAAGACAGCAGAACAACACAAGAGAAAGATAAATGATCTCAGCAGCCAAAGAAGATATGTTCTGAGGTAGTTCAGTCCCCTGAAAATTCTAGGGATTTGGCTTCAGCAAGTGATGAATAGGAGGCAAGGAGTTGGAATTGGAAGAGTTATTACCAGGCAGGATGTGGAAGAGCAGGGGTTGGCGCTGAATGTGAATTGCACTCAGCTGGGACCCAGAGTCTGGTCATCAAAGCAAAGTGTATAAGAGATGACGTGAAGAGCATCATCACTCATTAGCAAAGATGGTGAAGCCACATTAAAGGACATGAACAGCGTGTAAGAATCAAAAAAGACAAAGAAACACATGTGAGCTGACTGAGTCTAGGTAAATATTAGGAATGAAAATGGCAATACAGACCTCACTCACTGTATGGGACATCAGACAATTGCACCAGGAAAGCTCAGTTATTAAAGAAGAATGCATCTGAAGTGTTGATTAACTTTGAATGACAGCTGAGCGAGATGGTACATGTGGATATAAAAGCAAACAAACCGCATAACACAGATCCTAATAGTATAGACTATCAATAAAGAAAAAAATAATCAGCCACAGAATTGTTTTAGTTGCCCTGTATATAGAAATAGTAACTAAACCAATTCGGACATATAAAATTTGCCAATTCTTCCTCTCTAAAATAAAATTTAATTAATTTATTAATGATATGCAATAATTCCCATCCTTTTCACTTTATTTGTGCAAATTTGGAAAAATAATTTTAACCTACTGTTTCATCCTTTTTTTCTTAAATATGACATAACTGAATCCCAGGAAATTAATCTAGATGAAAGACAAAATAACCTAACTCAGGTATTCAAGTTACAGTTATAAGTTTAATTATCTGGACTTATTAGAGACACCATCTTAATGAAAGGGATCCCATTAACCAGTGGGTAATCAAAGAAAAATCAAGTGATGGATCATAAAATAAAGTTCACTATGTTATGGCGTTATTCTCAGTCAATAAATGATATCAATGCTCCAGAAGATTTTGAGCATCAGGTTGATAAATGGATTCCTGTCATCCATGGCTCAATACCATTATTATCTTTTCTCCTTCTTTTCAAACCAGCTAATAAATGCTGTGCTAACAATCTTTTGATGTAGGGCCAACATCTTGTCTTTCAATACGATCTCCTGACTAAATAAGCTAGTGCCATTAATTCATCATCCATCCCCATAAAGGCTACCTGCCATTGAGTTCAAGGCCTGCTCCCCTGAAAGGGAAATGACAACCTAACCTGCAGCCACTGAAGAGGAATGCACCACGGAATCTTTTTCAGAGTTTAACGATTTTCCACCCACACCTAACTTAATAGTATTTTGAAAGCAATTCGCCTTCATCAATTTTTTTTCAAGCTATTCACCCATGCTTTCAAAGAAATAACTTTCTCTTTTATTTATTTAATTTTCACAGGTTTACATAACACGTGAGTTATGTAATGGCGCAAGTGCAACTACCATAAACTGCTTTGGAGGAAAAATACACCATTAACCCTGAGGCTAGTAAACACTGAATATGACTTCGGGGTCGTGAAAAAATATTAGACATTCTTCCTAGATTTGAAGAACTTCCCACTTACTGAGTTAGTCTTCCCTGAAGAAGAAGCTAGACAATTTCCCAGGCTACCTCTCTTACAACTAAGATGTGGGCACATTAGGAAGGAGGGGAATCGCCGCGGTCCTCTCTCTGTGCAGGAACCGTGGCTACATGATTGCTTTTCCCGTGGGAATGGTGGGGAAGGTTTCCAGCAGCAGCGGCAGGGACTCTGACATGAGGTGGCCAGTCATTAACACTGACAGTCAGCAGCTCAGGTGCCTGACAGCACTGCCTGCGAACAAGGCCATGACTGGACCCCAGCCACTTGTCCCTTGTCTTGGCCATGCATGCAAGGACCCTCAGAACAAAGGGAAGTACCCTCCTGAAGCATGTACTTCTAGAACATATTCCAGCAACTCTAAACCCCAGCATTTCCGAGCCAAGGGGGCTTTTTCTCAGTCCTCTTTAAGTTTCCTGCTGGTTCACCTTCCCAAAGGCTAACTGTGCCATAGAGAGGTGTCTCTAAGCTTAAAGTGTGGACAGGGGTGTCCACACAAATGGTCATGAGGTCCCTACTGATAGTATGAGATGAAGTTAGACGTGGGAAGAGAAGGAAAGTCATGGCCAGAGAGACTTTCTCCAGCTCCTCAAGGATTGGGAAAGTCCCGCCGAAAGGCTGTGATTCTGTGCTTCCTGGAGTGTCTGTGTGTCTGTCATCTTGTATTGTAGGTAAGTATATTTTCTGTTTAAAAGATCTGGAGGAGGCTCAGTTACAGGAACTTAACAACGCCGACTGACGCCCTAGACAAGCATCTGAACAAGAGATAAGGGTAGAAGTCTGCCCCTTTACAGGGGTTGAGAATGTTCAGGTGTCAGAAACATCCCTGTTTTGCTTTCACAGTGAATGGAGAGGCTAAATGAGCTAGTAAGTTATGTGACGGTTGGTTAAGAGAGCTGCTATTGTTTCTGGTGATCATATGTGTGGGTTTTCATTGCTTGAATTCACATCTGGGGAGTCGGGGGGACTTGGAGAACTAAGAAGACCTGCTCTGGTACTTTTGGAGGTAGCTCTGAGTAATGAGAAGAGAAAGCATCAGACTAAAATACAAAATGATAATACACTGCTATTCTGGCTAATAGTCTCCAAAAGAACTAGAAATTATATCTCAAAAACCAGCATACCAGACTTCTATTCTGAAAGACTGAGTCATTACAAGAGTTATGGAATTTACATATTTAGATAATAAGTTAAAGATAAATATTCACGAGAGAAATAAAGTGCCTATTGCATTTAATGTTGTAACTTAGAATAAATATTATTCTTTATATTTTCAAAAAAGCGAAGTCAGGATCCAGGAAAAGCAGTTTTTAAATGCCATTTGAGGCACTCTGATATTTCCCAACCAGATTTCCTCTTTTTGCTAATCAAGAAATCACATGAAATTCTCATTTATTTTTTCTCTGGAAGGTGGTTTATTTTGGTAAACAAATTCACAATAAATTAATAAGAATATCTTTTAAGACTTGATTTCAATCAAAGACTACATATGGCAAGTAATAAGTCACTTGCACTACTTTTGTGACTTCTCTGATATAATTTTTGAATTATGATTTTACAACAAAACATTTCTTATTATACACTTCTATGGAATTATAGCTAAGTATTGAGAAAGAAGAGAATTAGAATTCAACATTATTTAAAAATTAACTTCAAATCTTTTGAATAAAAAAGTTGTTTTATTTGACATATCTAAAACTGCCAAAAAAGTAAAAGTATTTGACATTTTAAAGGCATTAGATTCTACAGGAAAAAAATGCATTGAGGTTAATGTCCACATTAATAAAGCCTGGAATAGCATATTATGTAACAGGAAATAGACTTACTATGGTTAGTCTCCAATAGATCTATAAGGTCTAAATTTTTAGTAACACACTCCAGTAACAGCAACAATTTAATGGATATTAAAATAAAATCTATGCAGAGTAGTGTTTCCATGGAGATTTATGCAGGAATTAGCTTCCTCTAGTGGATGCCATTTTTGAACTGAGACACGTAATCATAACTATTTTTGTTAACTAAAACTATTCACAAATTGAACATAAACATGACTTCCGGTTACTTCGTGTTTTAGAAAGTGATAGAGTTGGTAAAATACCCAAATATTCAGCATTGTATATATTTCTTCCATGGAAAGCAGTGACTTCCTAACACACCATGGATGGCAGTACCAGGTAGTTTGCTTGGATTGTTCAGCTTTTGCTATTCACCAATCTTTCCACAGTTATTAGTTATCTATTTTAACAAAAATGTGATGCAAATAACCACAAATACTCTCATTGACTTCAGATACAATGAACTTTCAGTTCATAACCTTACATTCATGTGCTACCTCCCAGTGGCTACTGGTAGGAACTACTCTATTAAATGCGAGACGGAGGTTGAAGCCGGGAAGGAACTTTTATTTTGTGCTCTTGGTGATGGTTATTCAAAGGGAACATTTTAGAAACTTCTGTATGAGTTTCAGTTGATATAATAAACTTTAATCATAGCAGAGCTTATATATTATCTAAACTTTGAGGTAATGGTAACAAAACATTTATTGAAACTGACATTTATATCCCCTGGTAAATTACATTTTCTAAATGAAGTATAATAAATGCCTTTATCTTTAACATAGTATTAAGGTTTTGTTAACCTTTGTTTCCCGTACATTATGAATCTTTTATAACATAGGATAATATAAAGTAGATTGTGGCAGGAAAGAGAAGATGAAAAAGACAATTCTAAGAAGCTGAGAGATTTAGAGGGAAGAGAAAACAATGGAAAGATGTTGGAAAATTTCCCTGATATTTTAAGAAAAAAATAAATATTGTCTCCTTTCTTTAAGATCTTTGTATATCTTTAAATATTGTATAGTATATTTTCAGAAAAGAAGAGTCAACTGCTATGTATAAACATTAATACATGACATAACTATGGACAAGGAGGAGAGTGACCTGACACACACACACACACAAATCCACAAAACGGTAGTCACCTATGGGTAAACAGACATCCTCTAGTATCAGCCTAAGCTGCAGACATCACCTCCCTATGAAGAGAACCGCAGAAACTCCTGAGAAAACTTGGAGGGTTCCCCAGCCCCACAGAGGCCCACAGCATAAAAGAGTGAGATTACTTTATGGAGCTGAGTTCCAACTTGAAAACATGCCCAAAATTATTAAGAGAGGCTACAAGGTAAATCCCCATGTTGAGTAACTCTCTGAGAAAATTATTCTCTTGGTCCAAACATTCTCTCCATTATGTTGGACCAGATCTCTGGATGCCATCCCATTTTTGTTTGACTTTGAATTACTCTTCTGGTTTCAACTTTCCCCGTCATAGGATAGTAATTTCTCAATCTCTCCTGAGAGTTTTGCTTAACCTTTTTCAAGGGTGCCCTCTACTAACTCTTAAAGAAGTTGCTTGCTCTGACCTATTTCTATCACATTTTGACCCCGTCTAAATAGAGTTTTTCAAATGTTCTCTACAAAAGAATCACCTGGATTGCTTATTTTACAATGTAATTTCCTGGCTGCCACCACCCTTCCATCCTCTAGAGGTTCCCAAGAAAATTAGGTCTTAAAAGGGACCCAGAATTCTGGATTTTGATAAGTATGCAACTGGTTCTTGGATCAGAGATGGGTAAATATTTACCCATGAATGACCTATCTAGATTTTATCACATTCTAGCACCATAATAATCCAGTAACAGTTCCTACAGGAATATAATATTAAGCTTATTCTTCAACACCATACGTAACAGAATAAGCAAAATATGGAGACTATTACTATTGAGGCTGAAATTTTCATTGAACATTAAAAAGTAAGAGTATCTTTGACCACTGTGAGTTATTGCATAGATGTGCCTCAGTGTTTCTGTGATCTAGCGTATAAACTATAAATTAGGTAACTTTGTGTTTGCCTTATATGCAGATTAAGAAGCTCTCCCCTTTGTATTTTGAGATTAGGCAGAAGAATATTTTGAGACCATTCTTGTACAAACAGCCATTAGCTCTATAGAAAATTCTATTTACTTAAGTTGATTACATTCTGAATTTCTATTGTGCAACTTTTTTTAGACTGGGTCCATGCATCTTTGTTCTCTTATCTTTTAACTTGGTCCCTTCCCCCACCTCAGAACCCTAAATTTGATCAATTGCCTGCCAGGATATATGCTATATTATTGCTCTCCAGCATAATGCCCTCACTGGAATGGCCCAGTTAATCTATGATAACTGTTAATTTTCCACTGCATAGATGAATTCCAAGTTTTGGCCCATATCAACTTTCCCAATTCTGTTGCTGCCAAAAAGTTCTAGTTTTTCATCAAACAATTTTTCTATCATAAACAATCATGACTTCATCTTCTGGTCCCCTTTTTCTGGGAAAAAAAATGCCCTTCAGCTAGAAAGAAAGTTCTGAAAATTTGAGAGGCTTTGGTCTCTTGCTGTCACTCTCAGCCTTAGCAAGTGCCCTCTTAAATGACCTTTCCAATAAATGTTAGGTTGGCTTCTTTCAAGGAATCTTATGTTGTTCTACAAACTATTCCTGGGGATTCAGCCTATCAGGACCCCTCAGTCAATACTGTACCACCTCTAAAGTGTGGACACAGAATTCTGAACCTTCTGTGATTCAAACTGAAGGCCTAAGGTCTCCAAAAGTATTTGTTAATTAGCCCAAGGAATACAAAAATATTTTATGAGCCACAGTCAGCCAATGCCTAGATGAAACCAAGACTTGTTGGGAATGACCTCTAAGCAAAGAAGAATGTCCCTAAAAAGAAAAAAGAAAAGGAAGTACATCTACACTCAAGTTAAGGTCCTTGTTGACTGAATATATTGCAAGAATGTCTGAAATAAAATTTACATCACTGAAATGAAACAGAATTAGCAGTTAATAGGCTAAAACACTAACACTAAAATCATAAGGTATATTGTATACTGGTTACAAAACTACTATTTTTCTATGTAATTAATAGGGAATCTAAAAAAATTCAGTAATTGAAAGATTGATAAAAATTATGTTCTATACAGATTGTTCTGCCAAAGTGGGGGAAATGTATGGCAGTGATGGATAAAGGCAGGAAGATCAGTTCTAAGAGCTCTCTGTAGTTCCAGTGAAAAAGGATCTGAGCCTGAATTCATGAGTTCAGTGGAAATAAAGCTGAAGACTATGTACTGGTGAAATAGTTATAAAAAGATCAGTAGTTTTTACCCACAAATTCCTCTCCTAAGTGTATATTTAACAGAAATGCTTGCTTACAATCATCCAAAGATATGTATGAAATGTTTATAGTAGCATTATCAGTAAGAGTAAAAAAAAATAGGACAATTCAAATGCCCATATCAGTAGAGTAGATAAATGATGGTACTTTTATACAACAGATTAATGTTCATCAATTAGCATAAAGAAACTATAGCTAAATTGCAACAATATAGGTGACTCTCGCAAACACAATACTCAGGAAATGGACATGAAAACAAAACAGTACAGAATGTATGATTTTGTTTATATTAGGTAGACATGCAATTTAATACGTGGAGCTGAAAGTCATGACAATAGTTACCAATAGTTACCTATAATGAGGAATATAAGTGGGGAGGGGTCATGAGGTCAATTCTGGGCAGCTGGTCCTGTGCTGTTTCCTGATCTAGGTTCTGCTTACACCTGTAAGGTAACTGTGTGAAAATTCTTCTAGTTGGGCATTTATGTCTAGTGTACTCTACTCTGTAATAAATATATTTACTTCAATAAATATATTTAAAAATAAAAATGGCTTCAATAAATATATTTAAAATAAATATAATAAAAAATAAAAATGGCTGAACAATTAATTAAGTGCAAAGAAAAAATGAGTCATGGCAATTGGGCTGAATCATGAAATACTTTTTTATTGAGCATCTATTATGAAAAATACATTTGATAGACAAAATGTTGTGGAAGTTTTTAATGATGCTTTGGGGGACTGGATATGAGGCATTAAGTAGAGAGATATGTTAATTGGAGATTGAGTAGGATTTTTGTCAGGTAGAGATTGCAAATATGGCATTTTAAGAAAAGAGAAAATTATAATACTTTATATTCAGGATATGTTTGGATCACAAACAGGTCTGAATGGCAGTTTTAGACTTTGCTAAGTAAAAATTAGAAGGGTTAGAAATGCATTTGAATGGAGGAGTTTCATGAAACAAGTTACAGGAGGTAACTCACACATGGAATATCTTGGAAGGACAAAGCTAACATCAAGGAGATGCAGGATGCCGTGTGATTATGGTGAGCAGCAGACAGAAAAGGAAAGTGCAAGGGAATGAGCATCACTGAAGAGATTGCATCTATGGAAACTGACAGGTGATTGATGTTTGGGTTAAAGGAAACAAAAACTCAGTTAATCTAAGAAATCCTGCTACACACTGAGAGGAAAATTCTCAATAAGGTCAAAGGTCAATTGAAATCAATGTCACTAGCATGCTTCCTTAAAAAGGATCCAACCTCAGGAAAAAGGGGAAGAGATCAACTAAATGACTTGTATGCATGCATATAAGCCTAACTAATGGACACAGACAACAGGGGGATAAGGGCAAGAGTGGGGAGGTTGAGGGGAAAGTAGGGGGATAAGGACACATATATAATACCCTAATCCTATCTAATAAAACAGTAATATGCAAATTAAGTGTGACTCCATGACAAAGATGGCTGCTCCCATGGCCACAAGATGGCAGCGCCCATAGTCACAAGATGGATGCCCCCATGGATACAAGATGGTATGCCCCATAGCCACAAGATGGCCACCTGCAGCCACAAGATGGCGGCACTCAGTCCAGCTCAGCCCTGCTACTGAAGTGGTCAGGCCTGTTAGCCAAGCAGGTGGTGGTGGAGGCAGGGGGCCTAAGGGGCAGAACAGGCGATCAGAGTGGGCTGGGGGTCCCCTGCCCAGGCTAGAGGCCTTCACCAGAGACCTCAGGCATGGGCAAGGGTGGAGCTGGTAATCAGAGGGAGCAGGGGCAGAGTCAATAATCAGAGGGGTATGAGGGTGCTCTACCCAGGTACAAGCAAGGCTGGAGATAGCAGGGACCTGGGTTCTGCAGAGCCAGCGATCAGAGGGGCAGGGGCGGAGCCTGCGATCGCAGGGATCTGGGCACTGGTGGAGCCGGCAAAGCAGGGGTCTGGGGGTCTCCTGCCCAGGACTGCAGCCTTGGCCAGAGGCTACCAGTGGGGCAAGGACAGAGCCAGCAATGGCAGGGGGCAGGATCAGAGCTGGTGATCACAAAGGCCTGAGCTCTGTGAAGCCGGCGATCGGAGGAGTTTGGGGGTCTTCAGCCCAGACCTGCATCCTAGGCCAGAGGTTACAGGCCTGGGCAGGGGTGGAGCCAGTGATTGGAGTGAACTACAGAGGAAACACCTTTTCTTACCGCTCATTGGCTAAGCTCCCTGTATGCCATTGGTAATATTCTTAGGAACTTGAGTAATAAGAATCCAAAAAGGCAATCTAGGGTTTTCCCACCATACTCCTGGAGGAAAAAAATGAAGGTCCACTGCTGGAGGGTTAAGAAATATCATATCCTGCCCTAGCTGGTTTGGCTCAGTGGAAAATGCCTCAGCCTTCTGACTACAGGGTCTGGGTTCAATTCTGACCAAGGGCATGTACCTAGGTTGCAGTTTCCTCCCCAAGTCAGGGCCCAGGTCAGGGCATATGCAGGAGGCAACCAATCAAAGTGTTCCTCTCACTTAGATGTTTCTCTCCATCTTTGCCTTCTCTTCCACATTCTCTAAAAATCAATGGAAACATATCCTCAGGTAAGGATAAAAAAGAAAGAAATGTCATATCCTATGAAAGACACATCTTGAAAATGCCTAAAGAAAGTTGTCATTTCTTCATGGTGAAGGGACTGGAGTCTGTGTTGATGAAAACACCTTGGTGGCTGCAGTGACTGGCAGTGGCTGCCGCACAGGGTGATGGGGCTGGTGGCTTCCCCTGATTAGCCTGGTCGCCTCCCAGGAAGGGAGGCCAGACTGTGGCTTAGGGTCGCTCCCCAAGGGGATCAGGGAGTGGGCCTAAGCTGTCAGTAGGACACCCCCTGAGGACTCCCAATATGTGAGAGGGGGCAGGCTGGGCTGAGGAACCTCCCTCCCTAGTGCTCGAATTTTGTGCACCGGGCCACTAGTCAATAGATAAATTTTAAAAAAAGAAATACTTAATCAGACTCTCAGAAAATGAGGTTCAAACATTTTATTCAAGGAAGTCCTCCCTGTGATTTTTATGAAAACTTAAGTTTGAAAAGTAATGGAATTGGTAGACCTCTTGTGGAACTTACTACAAACAAAGTTTAAACTGCCATGACAAATACCAATCTTTTTTTTTTTTGAAGAATAACACTTAGCCAGTGCTAAAATTATGTAGAATGGACTTGAAACGGGTGAATGCTATGAATTGAGAATACATCAGGAGTTTAATAAGTGCATTTCCACTAACAAAGTCTGAAGGTAAAATCTCTATGTTCTTTAGAGTAAGCAATTGTATTTCATTTTAGCTGCAAATGTGTTTTGAGTCTTTTACACCATCTGCCACGCTGAATAGTTGGCAACCGTGAATCCTGATAAAGAGTGTCATTTTACACAAGAAAAAAGAGCTGGGCAGTTCAGCAGCCTTGTCTCCCTACCACATTGGAGAGAAGAGTTCTGCCTCCCCCCGGAAACAAGTGAACAAACCTGACCCAGGCATGGAGCCAGACTCTGCAATTACAACCAAGAAGGAAACGTACTGGGACATCCACTGGCCAAGTCCAAGGAATTTTCAAAAACTGAGATTTTCATCATGAATTACCTCAAAGTATTACGATGCCCAGGCTAACCCAATACATTTATTTAGAACAATTACCTGACATATCAGAATTCTTATGAGTTTTATTTGAAAGAACAGGCAGAGCACAAAAACAGTTGCAAATAATTTTTAATTTTATTTTTCAAGTTACTGTCTAAAAGCTGGTGTCATTATACATGGGAAATGGTACTTTTTTAGATGGTGTTGAGCACGGTCACCATAACAAATTTAGTATAACCATTCTGTTCTATATAGCATACTGAAAATTGGCATTCTCTTGAATTTCTTGTATTGTGAGACTAACAAGTACAAATTTTAATCGGGTGGTTTGGGGAGGGGGCTGAACACAGAGTATGAAGAACAGTTCCATTGGGTTATTACCTAGCAATTGACATCAGCAAACCAGATGTTCTTGGGGTCTGTTCCGAGGCAGAAGGGAAAAGGACAGCCTTGCAACTAGGTCTTTGATGGAAATGTACTTGCAAGCACACAAATCTCTGAGGCTGGAATTTCTTGCTATTTTTTTAATTTTAGAAATATTCCCCACAGTAGCTGTTTTTAAATATTCACTTGAGTCAACTATTCTTCTGAGATGTGATTAAAACAGGCCTTATTTCCTCTGTGACTACTAAACACATTAAAATGCAGTATAACAAAAAGCTTCCCCATTTTGTGTATCAGAATGAGGTAGAAAAAAACACATCTTTGAATTCCTGACAGAAAATGATTTATAAACCAAAGGAGGAAAAACATGTCATGTTTCTTTTTAAAAAAGGAAAACAACCAACAGTTTCTTCTCTGTGTATTTAGGATAAAGAATGTTTAGAGAGAAAACATGAGCGAGAAAGGACTTTATTTCTACAATGGCAAAAAATTCCTTTCCAAAAATAAGGTAGGATATTTTCTTGTTTATTTTTTCATGTGACTTCTGTGGGGAAAGTACTGGATATTTGTCATTATAATAAAAAATAATAAGTTGGCATTTATTTTAATCATGATTCAATTGTTACTGAGATGTAACTAAAAACTGACTAGTTTGATTAAAAATTATATAAAATATCATCTTAACTAGAATTAGAAAATAACTCATGAAAATATAATTTATTAAGAATATAAAAATCATGAAATCTATTTCTTATCTCATTCTTTTGGGCTTGGCTCAATACTCCAGTTGGTGAAAACCAGAACCCAGGGTTGGATAAAATTAGTTTCTACATATGGAAAACTAGTATAAGGCACTTTATCCTATATAATAAAGAGGTAATATGCAAAGTGACTATCATGCCCTTGCACAAGATGGCCACCCCCATGTTGGCACAAGATGTCAACGACAAGATGGCCGGCAGGGGAGGGCAGTTAGGGGAGACCAAGCCTACAGTGGAGGGCAGTTGGGGGGCACCAGGCCCGTAGGGGAGAGCAGTTGAGGGCAAGTAGGCCAGCAGGGGGAGCAGTTAGGCATCAATCAGGCTGGCAGGGATTGGTTAGGAGGTGATCAGGCTGGCAGGCAGAAGTGGTTAGAGACAATCAGGCCAGCAGGCAGGCGAGCAGTTGGGAGCCAGCTGTCTCAGATTGTGAGCGGGATGTCTGACTACCGGCTTAGGTCTGTGGGATTGGGCCTAAAGTGGCAGTCAGACATCCCCCAAGGGGTCCCAGATTGGAGACAGTGGTGGCTGGGCTGAAGGACACTCCCCTCCCCAGTGCATGAATTTTGTGTACCAGGCCTCTAGTTAGAATTTTAAAGCAATAAAGTGTGAAGAAATTCATGTACCCTATGCTTCATATGCTTTTCTTACTTTAGGAAACTAAGAACTGTACAATGGCCCTCATAGAGGACAATGAACAAGAAAAAGTTATTCTCATGAGAGTTAGGCCCAGCCAGTGTGGCTCAGTAGTTGAGCATCAAACCATAAATCAGGAGTTTGATTCCCTGTCAGAACATATGCCCAGGTTGCAGGCTTGATCTCTGGTGTGGGCATGCAGGAGGCAGCTGATCAATGATTATTTCTCATCAATGATGTTTCTCTCTCTCTCTCCCTCTCCCTTCCTCTCTGAAATCGATAATATATATATACTGTACCAATTTTTTGGTAATTTCCAAATCTACTGCTATATCACTTTGCCTAGGTACTTTGCCTAATATGTGAAAAAAATGAGTCACAGACTAAAAATAACCAACCAATCATGGTCAACCCTCAAGGTTAGCCATTGAAAATGTCTGCCCCCATGTGTTTGAATTGACTTTGTGTGGTTTAAGGGACAGTTAGGTTCAGGGCCTCAGGTGTGATAGGGTTAAGAGAGTTAGTATGCCTCCTTCTCCTGCACAAAGAAACTCAATATGCTCTCCTCTCTCTGTTTGAGGATCAAGGCATACATAGTGTTGTAGTAAATTTCCCAAGTTTAACCCTTTGAGAATAGAATTGCATATTACATATATAACAAACATATAATTTTATAATTATATTTATGTAATTATTTATATAAATATTTAATAAATATTTAGTGAGGACTTTGTCTCTCCAATTACTGTTAAGCACTTTAAACACAAAGAATTAATCACTACTGCCAGTATGCTTATGATCCATTAGGAGAGGTAAATAATGTAATTATAAGCATGTCCACTAATCCTCTTCATTACATCTTATTAATTGAACAATTATCACTTCAGTGGTAATAAATAAGAAGTGATTAGCCCTGCCTGGGTAGATCAAAAATGGCTTCCAAGAGAAAAAAATGCTCAATTTGAACTTTGAAATATTTACAAACTGAATAAAAAGGGTAAATTATTGAATGGAGATGAGATAGTAGACAGAAGAACTATGGTGTGGTGAAACAGAGTGAATTGGGTGATGATTAGAAGTTTTATTTCTGGAGTGTAGACTGGATATATGGGCCGTAGGGAGTTGAGACTGGAGAATGAGGCAGGAGCCATTGTTGGTTGGCATAGACTGTCTCCCTGAGAACTTTTACCATTTCTGGAAATCAGTAGAAAAGTAAAGCCTTATGAAGTGGTTTGGCTAGGGGAGTAAAATGGTAATATTTGCAAAATAAAGAATTACTCTAGAAGAAATGTGAAGAATAAATTTCAAAGGTAGACATTGGAAGAAAAGATATAAGTTAAGGGTCTGGTGTAATAATGTAAATAAAATTACCCATCACGTCTCAACACCTTTATAGAGCATTCTTTATATTTTACTTCACCACATGTCTATCATGTTATGATTACATTTGTTAAAGCCATTGAAAATATGTTTGCAAGTAAATATCTGTACGTAGGTACATAAGTATAAATGTATTCCTTTTACTCTAATTATTCAGGGATTAAAAATATTATTGTGGAAAGACAATATCTGTCTAGCCTCACTGAAATGACACATGAAGAATTAGTATGAAATATACATGAGTTTTAGTCCTCTGAATAAAATTCTCATAAAAATTATTACAATGCTAATATGAAACATCAGAATATGCCCATGATTGACCACCTTTATGAAAACTTTATATAAAACAAGTCTGCACAGAGTTAGGAAAGCAGGAAGACCTAGAGGCAAACACTTTAATGAAAAAAAGGAAAATTAAAAATGGTCATAAAACTAGTTATTAAAAAACACGATAGTATCCCTTGTGTGGGAGCAGTGCTCAACAATGACCTTCCCAGGTCTAGAAATGGGCAGCACTGAGATTACTCCCAAAAGGACAACTATCAACAAAATCCTAATTTGCAGAGAATCTCTCTGGAAAGGACATTTATGTCTGAAAGATACTGATTTCTAATGTGATTATGTAAATGGAAAGCCTTATTGAAATTTTATATTTCAAAGGTTTTATCTATAAAGTTGTACTTATATTGCTTTCTTTCCATTTTATACATTAAACAATAAAATGGGAGCTCATATTGAGTTGGCGCTTACTCTAAGTTTGGCAGACTATTCTTTCGATGTCTTAAAAGAAACATAAATTGTATTATATTGAAAACCAAATGTGTTTCAATAACATGAAAACATGTATTATTCTCCATTGTGCTCTTCATACTACATCTGTGTGCTTTCTGATCAGGAGTCCAAAACATTCTCTTCAGAATTAAACTGGATGCCATATATGTAGGATTATGTAGGATTCTTGGTTAGATAGCCACCTTATCCATTTACATATATGTGAATGAACTATCCTGAAACTTTTATTTTTTCATGCTATTGTTTTAGGAACTCTACTAAAATTAGAGTTGAGATATATAAAGTAGGATGGAAAATAAGCAATAAAGATATATAAAGCATTCAGAAATTTGTTCCCTAGCTTTTATTTTAGCTGTATCTATAACAAGCCACTTCCCAGACAAGCAATTGCTGTAAAATGACTGTCCTCATCCTAAATTGGGAATGTTTTTGATTACATAGATAAGGAGCTGCATGATGATAAAGCTGACAGTAAATAAAAAGATGGTGGTTAAATATCTCAATAATTATTTCCCTTCTAACAATAAATATCAATAACAAGTGGCACTAACCTCCAGCATAGAATGCTTTCTCCTATCCGGACAGGAAGAATAACACCCAGGACTAGTTTCCATGTCTTTTTTTGTGTGGGAAGGACTTCCCTTTTGAGTTAAGTTTTCTAAGGAGCAAGATGACATCCCTTTTCTTTGTAAATTATTTTCCCTAATGCATTAGCTTGGGATGGACATAACAAGTTAAAAAAAAAAAAAGAAGTCATAAAAATTTATGGGGAAATAGGAACATGATTTTATTTTTTTATGATTTTTAAAAAATTTTTTGTTGAAAGTGTATGTCGCCTTTTCCCCCCATTGACCTCTCCCAGCCTGCCCTGGGCCCCCACCCCAGGCCTTCACCACACTATCATCTGTGTCCATGGGTTATGCATATATGCATGCAAATTGATCTCTTCCCTTGCCTTCCCTTTGAGGTTCAACAGTCTGCTGATGCTTCTATGTCTCTGAACCTCTTTTTGTTTATCAGTTTATGTTCATTAGATTCCACATATGAGTGAGATCATGTGGTACTTATCTTTCTCTGATGGGCTTATTTCGCTTAGCATAATACTCTCCAGGACCCTCCATGCTGTCTCAAAGGATAAGAGATCCTTCTTTTTTACTTTAAATTGATAAACTACTTTTAGAGCACGTTTAGGTTCACAACAAAATTGAGCAGAAAGAACAGAGTTCCCCATATACACTGTCCCCACACAGGCACAGCCCCCCATTGACATCGTGCCCCTCAGTGATTACACCTGTCACAGGAGAAGGAGCATTAGGGGAACCTGCAGAGGATCCTCAATACTAAGCAGACGAGCAGTTATTATAGTAACAGCATCCATAGGGAAGACAACTTGGGCAGCTCGACTGGCAGACGATGCCCATGAATTACAACAGCTTCAGAGAAGTGGGCTCAGCGAGCTCCACTGTGGCAAGATGCATCAAGGGTGGGGCGTAGGTAGTTTTCCTTGCAGAGGGACGCTAGGAGTCTGCGTCAAATCTGGGCTTTCAGTCCACTGTAACCTTCCTGCTGCAGGGTATTATTACAAAAAAAATTTTTAATAATAATTGTGTTTTGCTACATTATTGTCAACATATTTGCAAGCTGGAATTGGGAATGATGATACACTATAAAGCTGCCCAGTGGTGAAACTGTCCCGGGTTTCTGGGTAAGGAACTGATCTGAGATAAGGCACCTTTCTAAGTAAGAGAGTTTTTGTTTTATTTGTCAGGGCTTTTTGGTGTGTGATATTATCATCTTTGATGAAAATGATTCACAAGTAGTGGCTCCAGTTGCCCAAAGTTATGAATTCCTTTTAGTAAAATATTTTAACTACACTAACAGACCATTTCTACTCTCTGTTATAGAATAAAACAACATTTTGACAGTGTCTAAACAATTGCTCAATTATGTGACTTTTCCCTCTTGATGATACTATGTTAATTCCAAGGTTGAAATCAGTTTCTGAAAGGTCCCCCATAATTTGGGAGTAGGCTTGCATTCGAATAATTAGTCTAAATATATTAAATTTATGCTACACTTTCATTCTGGTTCATGAGTCTGATTTATGAGAACCATCAACTAGAAAACAGTAATAGCTTTCCCATTTTACAGACAGAAAATTGTAATTGGGAGGAAATAAAATGCTTTGTCCCAATTCATCTTGAAAAATGATGGAATTTAATAAGAAATTAGGAGCCGTCCTAATTCTTATTTAATTTCCACTGTTCCAGGCCCCCTTTTTGTTTGTATATTACAATGAACTGCTTCAGAACTGCTGGCTCAGCAAAGCTATTTCAGAAAATTTTAATATCCATGAATAAAACTAATATTGCTATCCTCGTAAGAAGATCCAAAGGTGAAAAATCTTAGCAGACTTATACTGAACTAGCCCGTTAAAGACTGAATCAAAAATAATGTAAGTGATTTTTCAGGATGTATGCTTATTTACTCAACACTATTTAAAATGTTGATAAAGATGCAAACTGTGCTCATAGAAGCTGCCCCTTTTCCTTTAAAAATAAGGCTTTCTCTATTTTATTACATCTAAAAAGCTCATAGGTAACTTGCTATTTGGGCAAAGCTCAATGATAGAAGTCCTGTCTGTCCATGCAAAGTTGTTAACGATGCTAACTTTCTAACAGATGGAACAGGGCTACAAGAATGATCAAGTAGGATGGGAGCAGACAGGAAGGAGACTGGATGGGGTGGTGGGCATAGCTAATTAGAGTTGAAGAAGCTAAAGAGTTTTCAGCCCTCCAGGTAGAGCCAACAACACAGTCAGACATGTGAGGCAGCGGCCCTCAATGGTTTTAAAGGAGAGGCAGGGTTTCCTGTTCCTTTTACCCAGCACCTCCCCCTGCATCCCTGCTAACACTGAAACACAGGAAAGAACTGCCATATGTCTAGCATCACATAAAGTGGAAATATTACAGCAAACGAAATTAGTGGAACTCAGAGTAACATACATTAGGCTAAATGAAGAATCTTTTCAAAATACGCTATTTTAATTTATATAATTAATGAGGAGAAAATGTTGGCCAGGGAGAGTCTGACGCATTTTTGATGGACACACTGAATCTACAGCTACGAAAGGAACAATTTCCTCTTGGGGATGGTGGGGGTACCTGGCGGAGAGACTCCTAGAAATCAGGCAAGCAAGAAAAAAACTACTTGGGGCAGATAAGAAAGTCTGAGACACAATCCTGCAGGGACCCACCATCAGGAGGGGACTCAAGACCCTGAACTCCTTTCTGAGGAGCCAAAGTTTGAGTTCCCCATCAGGTTCCAAAACATCTAACTTTGGAAGTCAATGGGGCCCAGCTGGTGTGGCTCAGTGGTTGACAATTGACCAATGAACCAGTAGGTCAGGCTGGAGCTCCAGTAGGGGACATGCAGGAGGCTACCGATCCATGATTCTCTCTCATCATTGATGTTTCTATCACTATCTCCCTCTCCCTTACTCTCTGAAATCAATATATCCTATATAATAAAAAGGTAATAAACAAATTGACCATAACAGCAGAACCACTGGGAATGACTGGTCATTATGACACACACTGACCACCAGGGGGCAGATGCTCAATGCAGGAGCATTGAAAACAGCCCTCAGCCCCTCATCCAGGCTGGCCAGGCATTCCAGTGGGTAACCCCAGATGTTTAATGCAGAAGCTGCCCCCTGGTGGTCAGTACACTCCCATAGGAGGAGCTCTGCTAAGCCATAAGCCAGCATAGTGGTGCTGGCTGCCAGCACTGTGGTGATGGCTGGAACCTCTCCCGCCTCCTCAGAAGCACTAAAGTTGTCCGACTGCAGCTTAGGTCTGCTCCCTGCTGGCAAGTGGACATCGCCCAAGGGCTCCCAGGCTGCCCGATTGCCTGGGGAGCGTGCCTAAGCCAGCAGGAGGACATCCCCCCGAGGGGTCCCAGACTGGGAGAGGGCACAGGCTGGGCTGAGGGACTGCCCCCAAGTGCACAAATTTTTGTGCACTGGGCCCTTAGTGTGTGTGTGTGTGTGTATTAGAAAAAGAAAGCCAATGGTATCATGCCTGAAACCCACAAGGCCACAGCACTCTGAGAAACAGCTCTTAGAGGATTTGTACCGTGGACTCCCCTGCCTCAGAGCCTACTCAGAGGCAGCTGCCTAAAGAGCACCCAGGCTTTCTGTGAATGGGACTTATTTGATAATTTAAGTCTCAACCTGAGGGGCAGGCACCTAATTTAACACGCATTGTATTGAAATGCTCTCTGCAGGCTGGTGGGCATCATCTGTGCACTTGGCTCTGCCTCCCTTCAGCTTGCCCTATCTCCAGGGAAAGAGGTCCACAGATGACACAGATGACAAGTACATGTGTGAAAATATATTCACCATCATTTGTCATCAGGGAATTTCAAAATGAAACAATTATGTTTTACATCCTTACATACATACTAAAATGGCTAAAGCCAAACATTTGACAGCACTAATTGTTGACAAGGGCACAGAGCAACAGGAACACATCCATTGCCGGTGGGAACACAAAATGGTCCAGTTATTTTGAAAGGCTGTGGGTTCTTACAGAATTAAACACAGTTTTACCCCAATGCTGCTAGGTACTTATTCAATTGATTTAAATGTTTAACTCCATACAAAAACCTGTACACTTATTTAATTGAAGTCTTTAGCATCTTCGACTCGCAATTATGTTAATATCCATGAAGAAAACTAATATTTTCTGTAAGCAGTTATCATAGTAACAGCACCCATAGGGAAGGCAACTTGTGCAGCTCACCTGGTGGACAACACCCATGAATTACAACAACTTCTGAGAAGCAGGCTCAGCAAGCTCCACTGTAACAAGATGCATCAAGGGTGGGGCATAGGCAGTTTTCCTTGCAGAGGGTCGTTAGTCGTAGGACTAACAATTTTGGCCTGATCCCCACAGGCCAGCCTGAGGGACCCCACTGGTGCACAAATCCATGCACTGGGCCTCTAGTATAATATAGATGTTAGAAGGTTGGAGTTTAGGAAAGTGATTTTTGAGACAGTTCAGGAATCAGAATACAACCATTTGGGGCATAATTGTGCCATCAAAACAGTAAAACTCCTCTAGTCTGACAATGCATAAGAAAATTGCACATGTTTACTGCAAGATGCTAAACAAGATTGCATCCTACAGATTTTCAGAAAAAATATTTCTATGTTTACTTATTACATAATTAAGGAATTGTTTATAAAACAATTATGACTTAATAATTATATTTCCAAATTTAAAACATAATTATCCTATCTAATAAAAGAGTAATATGCAAATTGACTGTCACAAGATGGCTTCACCCATGTGGTCAAAGATGGCCACCACAAAATGGCCAGCAAGGGAGGGCAGTTGGGAGGGACCCAGGCCTGCAGGGGAGGACAGTTGGGGAGAACACAGTCCTGCAAGGGAGGGCAGTTGTGGGAGACCCAGGCCTGCAGGAGAGGACAGTTGGGGGGACCAGGCTGTCAGAGGAGAGCAGTTGGGGGATCCCCAGGCCTGTAGGGGAGGACAGTTGTGGGGGATGCAGGCCTGCAGGGGAGGACAGTTGGGGAGGACCAGGCTGGCAGAAGAAGGCAGTTGGGGGGGACCCAGACCTGCAGGGGAGGATATTTTGAGGGGGACCCAGGCCTGTAGGGGAAGACAGTTGATGGGGACCAGGCTGGCAGAGGAGGGCAGTTGGGGGAACCCAGGCCTAAAGGGGAGGACAGTTGGGGGACAATCCTGGCAGGGGGAGGGCAGTTAGGGGCAATCAGGCTGGCACAGGAGCAGTTAGGTATTGATCAAGCTGGCAGGGGAGTGGTTATGGGCAATTGGCAGGTGAGAGGTTGGGAGCCAGCAGTCCTGGATTGTGAAAGGGATGTCCGACTGCAGTCGGACATCCCTCAAGGGGTACCAGATTGAAAAGGGTGCAGGTTGGTCTGAAGGACACCACCACCACCCTCCACCCCCACTCCATGCACAAATTTTGTGCACCGGGCCTCTAGTGTTTATATAACTTATGTCTTTTTATTATAAAAGAAGTACTGTGACAAATTTTAAAATACTAGTTTATGTGTGGGTACTCCTTTATAAGAAGTTCCATGGCTCAAAAGGGGGTATACGGAGGATATATGGATAATTACACAAATAATAATATACCTACATTTGCATAGGTTCTATATTAATAAGTTACACATCATCTCTCTCTTTCTCTCTGGATTCTTTGCTGGCTCACATCTTCTGGCTCCTTGAAGCTATGATTAATTACCTCTACCTCCTCCTTAGCTTTCAAATATAATTATCCTAAATAGCACTATTTCTGGTTTTTATATACTCTGTTGGAGGATAATGAAAATGCAAGTAGGCTGATATTTCTGTGTGAAGTTTTTGGAGACAAAGGAACTTTAAAAATGTGATTTTTGTTTTATTTTGAGGTCAGAACTGTTCTCTCCCACCCAGAGGTGTACTTCTTTAATTTAATAATGAAAACAATTATTACGTACTTACACTTCTGTATTCCTTCAAAGTTTACAAAAAATAATACTTGATAATTTAGACTGCCGAAAATCTTGCAATCTATAATCACCTTGCGTATTAAGGGAGGTTTTTCAAAATCTATTTCACTAAGAGATGATGTTAAACGGTGTTCTCATGCTGTAAATAATTGTTTTCTTTATTGCTACCCAATAAAGAAATCCACTGCCACATTTTTTTCTTAGTGATATAAAGCGATGAACATTAATGTTTCTCTCTCATTGATATTTCTAGCTCTCTATCCCTCTCCTATTTCATCTCTTTGTACCTCTTGCTGGTAAATATAAGGAATTCTTTTCCTAATGACATTAAGATGTCGTTCTAAACTGAGTTCTCTAAAGATTGACACAATCTTAGGTTATGAAAGTTGTTGAACCTCATCGTGTTCAACTTATTTAGATTTATTGATGAAATCTCATGTTTGTTTCTACTGTAGAAAATTAAATACATCTGCAGGACCTTATCGTCCAAAATGCAAGTCCCTGCTCCATCCCTCCCATTCTGAGTTTCACTGTTCATCAGCAAACCCTGCCCATCTGTCTATTTCCTTAAATATGTGCCTCTAACTTTAGAAGTATCATGCTTATGCTTACAATGATATCTTGATACTATTTTTTTAGCTTCAGATAGCTTCTATTGATCTCCCAGTGTGTAAGATGGAGGTATAGTTCTTTTATACTACCATCTCAAACACATTATTTTACCAGTAGATTTGAAAATTTTCTCAATTTAGTTTTACATTATAATTTTGGTTAGATCACAATTCTAAGTTTACCTTATTAAAATTATGTAAACATTATTCATAACTGAACCAATAGTGTATGATGATTTTATTTCCTTTCTTATATTCTTTTGATATTCCAGGAGTTAATAATTGCCTCTATTTTATTTTCTCCATTCTCTCTAGCATTAATTCATCATTAGATGTTCTGCAATAATGTATATCACCTCGTATTATTTGCTTACACCTTTGGAAATTAATAAAATGCATCTTTTTTTTTCTTAAAAATATTCCTCCTAAAGTCCCTTATCCTCTTGATTTGGTCTAATTTAGATAGTTTTAGGGTCTGATGCACAAACCTCATCATGGACTGGCCTTCATCTTCTCATGGGTCAGAGCCCTGGTACTCTGCAGCCAGTGCCTTCCACTTCGTTCAGCTTCTTCCGTGTTTTGGTAGAGTGATCACGATTCCTGACAAAGGATTCAGGGCAAATAAGTTTTTGAGACCTCGCATGTCTAATAAAATAGTCACTCTATGCTTGTAAGTAAACGACAGTATGGTTATTTATAGAATTGTATTTTGGCAATCCTGTCCTTTAGGAGTGGTGGAAGCATTGTTTCATGGACCCCTCATTTCTACTGTTGCAGCTAGAGAAATTCAGTGCCGTCCTGCTTCTGCCTTGTCTCTAAAGGCATTGATCGGCTTTCTTTCTGGAATATCTCATGGTCATTACTTGTCCCTCGACAGTATTTTCAAATTTCACTATGATAAAATGAAGAGTGGGTTTTTAAAAAATACATTTTATTGATTTTTTTTACAGAGAGGAAAGGAGAGGGATAGAGAGCTAGAAACATCAACGAGAGAGAAACATCAATCAGCTGCCTCCTACACACCCACAACTGGGGATGTGCCCACAATGAAGGTATATGCCCTTGACCGGAATCGAACCTGGGATCCTTCAGTCCGTAGGCCAATGCCCTATCCACTGAGCCAAACTGGTTAGGGCTTGATTTTTATTTCACTTAGAAAATTAAACTATTCTAAAAGTGCTATAGATTTACAGAAAACAATTTGAAGAAAGTACAGAGTGTTTCCATATATTCTACAATGAGTTCCTCTGTTATTAACATTTTATATTACCACTATGGCCTATTTATCACAACTAATGGGAAAATTTTGATACCATTTTTTAAATGATTTTATCTATTTTATTTTTTTAATTTTGTTTTATTGCTTAAAGTATTTCAAAGAGTGTTAAATAAGTCTCCATTTTTCCCTTGACCTTCCCCCCTCCTCCCCTACCCCTCAGTGTCTTGTGTCCATTGATTATGCTTATACGCATGCATACACCAATCAGAAAGGATATGTGTACCCCTATGTTCATAGCAGCACAATTTACCATAGCTAAGATTTGGAAACAGCCTAAGTGCCCATCAGCAGATGAATGGATTAGAAAACTGTGGTACATCTACACGATGGAATACTATGCTGCTATAAAAAAGAAGGAATTCTTACCATTTGCAACAACATGGATGGAACTGGAGAGCATTATGCTAAGTGAAATAAGCCAGTCAATGAAAGAAAAATACCACATGATCTCACTTATTTATGGATAATAAAGGCCATTATAAATTGATGAACATAAACAGATACAGAGGCAGAACAGCATTGAGCAGACTGTCAACCTACAGCTAGAAGGCTTGGGAGGGTTGGGGGCGGGGAGTTAAGAGATCAATTGATACCATTATTATTGGTTAAATTCTAAGCATTCTTTGTTTTAACCTGATGTCATTTTCTGTTTCAGAATGCCATCCAGGACACTACATTGTTTAGTAATCATGCTCCATAAGCCCTTCTCAGCGGTCGCCGTTTCTAAGACTTTCCTTATTTTTAATTACCTTGACAGTCTGAGGAGCTGACAGTGGTCAGATCTTTTGTATTGGTTTTTGTATTGATGTTTTCCTTATGACTAGACTAGGGTTATAGTTTCAGGAGAAAGAACACAGAAGTGAAATACTATTTTAAAAACATCATATCAACATGATACCACTGTTGAGGCAGCTGCAGTAGTGCTTGCCGGGTTTCTCTGCTATAAAATTACTCCCTTTTCACCATTCCATGCTGCATTCAGTATAAGGACATTACTGTGCATTTCCCATTGCTGAGGAGAGGAAGTCACATTCCCCCTACTTGAGGGCAGAATATTAACCTAAATTGTTAATCATTACAGCATCTATCACATTTAATAGTTAAATCACCTTAAAAACACACATTTTTTTCACCTATTCTACCCTCTTTCTCTGAATCCTTGTGATACGGAATTTTTGGACTGGAACCCGGATTCTCTATCTGCCAGAGTCAAAGAAGGAATCCACAGACAGAAGCTGGTATAGCAAAGGTGGAGATTTATTGAAGAACAAGTACAGAATCCCACATGGGGAGAGGGAAAGAGTCCCACATCCCACGTGGGGAAGGGGGAAAGGGTCCCACTGACTTCCTGTTTCTTTGGTTTATAAAAGCTGCTGTTCCAGTGTCCTGATTGGTCAATATTCCCTTTTGAATTGGTTACTATAGTAACTCCTGAGGCCCTCCTCCCTCATTGTCCTCCTGTTCCTTCTGGGTTTTCTTCCTTCTTTATTTTGTAAATATAGACCTTTTGCTGCTTTCGGTCCCTCATTCTATGGAAATATACCCATTGCAGCTTTTCAGCTCCTCTATTCTATGGAAATATTCCTTTTGCAGCTCTGCAGCCCTGTTTCTTCCATAGCCCCCTTAATTTCTAAAACTTCCTAAAAAAGGTCTTTTTCACCCTTAAAAACTCCTGTTTCACTTGCAAGAATGTTCTTTTTACTATTTCTATAGGTTTACCTTTTCCAGAAGGTCATATAATTGAAATCATATAGTGTATAGCTTTTCAAATTGATGTCCTTCGCTGAGCAATATGTATATGCGATTCATTCATGTCTTTTTGTGTTTTGATAACTTCTTTGCTTTCACTGTTGAATAGTATTGATTTTATAGATGTATCATATTTTGTTGGTCTGGTTACTTACTGAAGGACATAATGGATGCTCTCAGTTTCCGGCACTGCTCCAGCTCATCCTGGTCCTGCTGCGCCTGCCGCTGCCACTCCGCTGCAGTCTCCCAGTGCCCATCCTAGGGCAGTACTGGTGCGGCCATGACCGAGATGTGGCTGTGGGCCTGTGCCCAGTCAGTCCCAACGATGGTCCCCATCCCAGTACCAGTTCAGATGGGGGAGAGGCACGCAGGGGGAGTGTCTGCGGGAGAGGCTCGGCAGCCATGAGCCTGGCATCTGGCACCCGTTGGTCAGCTAAACGGTGCTCTCCCTGTGGGAGTGCACTGACCACCAGGGGGCAGCTCCTGTGTTGAGCATCTGCCCTCTGGTGGTCAGTGCAAGACGCAACTACCGATTGATTGGTCGAATGGTTGAACTGTTGCTTAGGCTTTTATATATATAGATGGGTTTGTTATGAATGGAAAGGCATATGTATAATATGCCTTTTTTAAAACTATGTTTCTCTTCTTACCTATAGATTTCAAGACACACAAAGACTGGGAAGCAGTCAAAAACTGAATGCAATTAACTATTTATAGTTGAGGGAGAGGACTTTTACATTCACTAAAAAAACGTACTTCATGTTGTTCCGTTTACCTAGACTATACTTCTCATCCCCACACTTCCCTATTACTGACCACTTCATTATTTGACAATTCTCTTTTATAACCCCTCCCCCGGGATCCTCTCCTGACTTTTCTCAATTGACTATTCATGTCTTTGTTTTTTAAGTTGTATGTTTACATGTTTGTCTCTATCAAAGTGACTGGGTAACAAGTAACAAGAATAAGAAACCCATCATAATCACCTCCACACTCACAGTGCTAATCACATACCTAGAACATCTTTATTATTCAATTAAATATTTGTCAGTAGAATGAAAAATGAAGTTAAAAGTTACTGCCTTTACAGATATCCATTCACATCATTTTTCCACTTTATCTATTGGGTTATTGGTGGTGATATTATTGTTTGTATGAGTTCAAACTAGAGTGTTATTCTTTTTTTTTCTTTAACACTTTGTGGTAAGTATTTCCTATGGAGTAGCACATTAATTCTGTCTATGAAGTGTTAATGTGTTCTTATGGCTTGTGTAAGTTTAGTTTTAAGTATCATAATAAGTACTATTTGTTTCCTGGCTGTTGGTGCTGAAGACTGGCACCTAGGTCATGGCATCTATAAAGTGAACTCTCCTAACCACACTATTGTTTTCTCCTCTCTACTCTCCAGTCTTCCTGTTCAGCCTTTCCCCTTCTCCTCTCTTATTTCTCTTCCTCTGTTATCTTTGCTCCTCTCTATTGCTGGTTGTCCTGGTTAACATTTAAAAGGCAACACAGGTTTCATAAAGTAGTATTAGAGTGCCTTGTGGGAGGATACAGGGGGAGGAGTCATAAAAGAGAGTTGTCAGGAAATGAAGTGGTCAATAATAGGGAAGTGTGGGGTACACCTAATGGTAAACCTGGTCTTGACACATTTAACTTTATACCTTGCTCAAGGTTCTTCTGAATGAACTACATGGGGCCTCATGTTTATATCTGAGCATTCTGACTGCCCTGTAAATTCTGTAGAATTTATACTTTGTAATAATTTAAGAATAAAGTGATTACCCACTAGTTGTTTTCTTTGCCACATGAAAATAAAAACCCACAGCAGAATAGTGCCTTTAATTTTACTATTTTGCATTTATAAGGAACTATTTTAAATGAAGCTGTAACAATTTTAGCCATTTCTGCACAAGGAAAGTCAATCCAGACTGTATGCAAACAAGCCCCACCCTTCATCCCCACTCCATTTCATCTGCTGTGGAAATTCAATGAGCTGCTAAGAGAGTAAACAGAGACGTGTTCCCCAGTTAGCTAATGCTCGTCTAATGCAATTCTGCATAGTAGTGACTCCAGTTCATAGCGTTTTCACATAGTCCAGTGCTGCTGGGATTCACCAAAATGCACTATTTCAGAAGATGTACATATACATTATCTGATTTCAAAGATATTAAAATCCTCTGATAATTTTCATTATCAGTGAAAAAAGATTGCACAATAGCTGATTCTTCATAGTTTCTCCTTTCTTTGTCAACTCTAATACTAGAGAAATTTAAGTAGACATTGACACAGAGTGGGAGCCATTCCTAATTAGGCCGTTAATTGGGACTCTTGCTTGCTATTTGGTTCTATTACAAAGTCAACTACCACCAAAAATGAGGATTATTTCAAATAAAGAGATGAAGAAATACATTATTCATCTCTTACACAGTCAACTGGTCATTTCCCTTACCATTTGCATTGTGAGGCTAACAGGCTCTGTTCTGTAGGCATACTGTCATTCACTCCTCATGGCCAATATGCTGTGACTTTAAAATGTCTGTTTGGTTGTTCCATCCTGCTTTGCTCTTCTGACCTCAATGCTGGGCCAGGGTAGAATTTGGGACTGGCTTTCTCATTTAGAACACTCGGTCTAAAACACCAGCAGTGGCCAGTGCCGTACTTGACTCACACTCAGCACTTCCTTTCATGACATCGCCTTGTCCGTAACCTGTGCCCATGTTCAATGCCACACCCCATTACAAGCTCCTTTAAAGATAGAGAGCATGTCCAACTCTTCTTTGTGTTCATACCTTTCCCAGAGGCGTGGGAAGTCATTCACATTGTATAGTCTCATCAGTCCTAGATTGGTCCTACATCTCTCTAAAGGAATTAACTCTATTAAAATATTCTTCCACATAATTCCATAGCTCCTTTAGCATATCCTTGCTTTGAACACTGTCACAATTATAACGTTTTCTAAAGTGCTGTTAATATGTCTTGCATTAATTCTGTATTGTTAGCTCTGCTGGCAAGAGCTGCCTTTTATCCCATCATGCTTTTAAATGAGCCCAGAGGCTAAAATGTAATTGTCAGATCCAATAAAAGGCTTGAACATTGAGTTGCATTTCCCTGACACACAACACACACACACACACACACACAAAGAGAGAGAGAGAGAGAGAGAGAGAGAGAGAGAGAGAGAGAGAGAGAGAGGCTCATTTGGGACTTCCTGGCTCTCACATACAGCCTCCCCGCATATGATTTCTTATGTTTCAAGATGGTAATGCATCCCTAAAGTGAAATCGATTTGCAAATTCATTTCATATTAAAAATACCAGGAAGCGAAATCCAAGGCACAGAGCAGTGAGGCAGATGTAATACAAATATAAAATATAAGTACTTTTGTTCTTGTCATCCAGATCTTCACATTTTTATCTATGTCTGTCCTCCTTATTCCACTTGAAAACAATTTAAGCAAGAGATAAGGATTTTATGCTAAGCAATAATAAAGGCGAGAAGAAGGTCCAAAGGCAATACGCTGACTATGTGTAAAGAGAGTTTCTGGGTAGAATCCACGAACAGAAAAAGCACAATAGGTGAAAACTACAGAATCTGAATCACACATGGACTAATTTTTAAATATTTTTAAAAATTAAGGTGAGAAATTCCTGAATCAAACATTATATCTTGTCTCAAAAATCTGTATTGTAAATCACTAAGATGTTATTAAATGCCACTTTAGTTTTTAGCAAAAACTATTGCAATGATTTTATGAAAAAGGGAGAGCTCTGCTTTCTGTTATAAATGATAGAAAATTGTTTTAAAAACGATGTATCCCTATAGTATAGTTTTCACTTTCATCACGTTAACCTATCTCCAGGAAGTAATAGTGTGGACCTTATGGCATAAATAATTTCATTGGTTATTATTTGCAAATCAACTTAGGAAGTAAAACAATGTTTCAATACCTGGCAAGGGCCTGCCATGTGTGGGCATTCGCTTCCCACCTAAGAGCAATGCCAAGTCACATGATTTAGGCTTCTCTGTCTCACCACTTCTACTGAGAAGGCAAACCCCTGTTTTGTAAAAACTGCTGTTTGGGATTCTCTGCTGTTCCTCGTATTCTAAAAAGATAACTTTGCTTTCTAGCCTGCCTTAGTCTGCTTGAATAATGAGCACAATAAACTTAGCCGTCGGACCTTGTAGGCCAGAGACTAGATACACCCATGTCTCAATGCCATGCCAGGTGCATTTTTTTAATTGGATAGAACTGTGTAGTTTTCAAGGCTAGCAGCTAGATAACCACTAACTGCACAGAGGGCCGGCTCCTTAATAAAAAGGGAAGTTCTGCTTGTAGACTTGCTTAGAATTTGAAATCATTTTCTCTAAGCCCACCGCGGTGAATAAAGTGTAACGCCAAACTCTCCTGCATTGTTTGATTATTCCGGTTCTCTGTAACACGACAAGGTGCTCTTTTCCACCTTCTTTTAAAATAGTTGGTGTGTCCACCCAACGCTAAATTTTAATTTTCATTTACAGGTTCTCTAGATTTTGGATTCCCCATCTTGGGAGAGATTGGAAACATGTTTCCAGGTGCGGAAGGACTCTCTATCACTATGATCTGCAGCCGGACTAGAATCTCTTTTAGAATCTGTGCAGAGCATACTTTGCAGTAAGAAACCGGGTAGGATTGTGGAGCTATTCACATCAGCTCTAAGATATTTACTCCCTCTCTTCCGTGGCCACACCCACGCCTTTAGTGCAGGCTTCCTCCATCTCCCGAGGTTAATTACTTACCTCCAGGGAAAAAGTGTGTGGGCAACATGAATGCTGGCTGGGAGGCAAAATGTCTGTTTCCTTAACAAAGTGACTAGAATTGGCTGCTTATCCTTGGGCCAATTCTGCTCCCTGGGTATCTATCACTTTAATCCCGGATCTGCTGAACTAAGTCCCTTCTAAGGGTAACAATCTACGCCTCTGGAAGACAGGAAGGCAATAGGAACATGATCGCGGGAGACCCAGCCTGAAACACTGGTATCAGCGGAAGCAGAGAGGCTCAGATCTCCTGGTTTGTCTCTATGATGCTCAGGGAGGCAGGGCTGCCTGACACCACACTCTCAGCACAGCCTCCCAGAAAGCTTCTCCTTGTGCCGCCTGCCCACAGAGACTGGAGTCTTCCTTGCTGATCTCACCTAATGAGCTGCTCGCCTTGTAATCACTTAATGGTGTCTGCTTTTGATGATCATTCTTCATGGATACCTCCTCTTAAAGTATGTATGAAGTGAGTGGAAAAAATAAATTAATGTTTGAAAAAGTATTATCTTAATCTTATTGGCTCTAGTAAGTAAATTAAAATTAGAATGCCTCTGGCTATGTCTCCCAAGCCTGAGAAAATTAAAAGGTTTGGCACACTGAAAGGCATCACAAAGGCTTTCATAAAGTGTAGAAGGAAACATTAGTATCCAAGCAACCCAGATGAAATGCTTTTTAGTCTGGCAAGTTCAAAACAAAAAAGGATGAGATGTATGCTTTAGGAGAAAAATTACTGGTGATTTTACCCCACTCTCATACAGGCAAAACGAACTCCTCAGAGCTCTCTGTCCAGCACTCAAACAGTTCTTGAGTCCTTCCCGGCCTCAACCCTGCATAAACATACCCCTCCATGTAAGCCACTTCTTAGCTAATGAGTAATAGAAAACTGAAGACAGACAATTCTTTCAAGCAGTTGGGAGGCAAATCAAGTACCAGAGTAGTGGCTCTGCTCAAAGCAGTAGAGTGCGCCTTTCCCAGGATCAAGGCCTGCTGCAGACTCAGCGTGGGGCAGGCACCAGGGAGAGTCAGAACAGGAGCAGCTTGACTTCTACTTTGCGTAGAAACTCAGGTCTTGTTGGAAGCAGAGCCATGGTGTGTGTGTGTGTGTGTGTGTGTGTGTGTGTGTGTGTGTGTAAAGGACAGAAAATCCTATATAATAAAAGGGTAATATGTAAATTGACATATTTTTAACAGCCAAACCACTGGGAATGACTAGTCACTATGACACACTCTGACCACCAGGGGGTAGAAGCTCAATGCAGAAGCTGCCCCCTGGTGGTTAGTATGCTCCCACAGGGAGAGCTTTGCTCAGCCACAAGCCAGGCTGCCAGCTGCCAGCACAGCGATGGTGGTGGAAGCCTCTCCCGCCTCCTCAGCACCACTAAGGATGTCCGACTGCAGCTTAGGCCTGCTCCCTGCTGGCAAGTGGACATTCCCCAAGGGCTCCCAGGCTGCCAGAGGGATGTCTGACTGCCAGCTTAGGCCTGATCCCCTGGGGAGACATCCTCTGAGGGGTCCCAGGCTGTGAGAGGGTACAGGCCCGGCTGAGAGACCCTCCACCCCCGCTGAGTGCAAAAATTTTTGTGCGCCAGGCCTCTAGGAGAAGATAATTATTTTTAAAAGGTGGAAGGCAGATCAAGTGTGTGAGTATGTGTATTTGTGTGCATGTGTGCTAATGTGTGTATGTGTGCATGTATGCTGAATGTATGTGCATGTGTCTGCAATGTGTTTGTACGTGTGTGAACGTGTGCATGTCATGTGTGTGTGTGTAAATGTGTTTGTGTACACATGCTTTCTTTGTTGGGTATATTGTTTGCCTCTCTGGATCCAACTTAGCTTGCTTTGTGTTGGAAGAATGGCATGACTGAACTGCAGCAGAGGATTCTCTTGTGCCTCATGCTGGTTCAAATAAACAATAGGAGCCCATGCACAAAATCAGAGTGTCTGAGAGGGGAAGGTCAGGTTATTTGTTTCCCTAGATCCTGTATTAATTACCTCAGCCTGACAATGTTCGTATTTTAAAGAGTCTTGACACAACTCTTTGCTTCCATATTTTAAGTAATTACTCCAACTTCCCCCAAGGCTTAAACTTAGTAATAGCCCCAATGTCACTAAGTCAAGGGTACTGCACTATTCTTTGTGGATTCTCTGTAGCTTGCCAAAATTTTTGTAAAGAGGTTCTTAAAAATCATTCTTGAATTATCATCCTAGTACAAGCATGCATTGGTTTCCTCCTACTGACTGGTTACTCTGATTCAGTGATAAGTAGGGGAGGGACAGAGAAGAATGTGCACATGGTAGGATGGTGAAAACATAGAGACTAGATATTAGAGAAATCAGAAGATGTTAACTTGGAAGGAGAAGGTAGAAGATTAAGACAAGTTCATCCCAAAAGCTGAAAGACAGTATATTAAGGGACAACCTTGGACACAGATGAACATGAGATGGAAGCTTTGGTAACATTCTTCCATTTTCTTCCCTTCCTCCCCTCTTTCCTAAGCTCCTCATCTCTCACATGTAGACCATGTGGTTAAGCCTCCTCAGGCATTTGTCTCCCATTCATCCCTTCTGCTCTACAATGTTCACACTTGAAGACCTAAGACAAGTTTATTAATCTGAGAACTCAGATGTCATGAAGTGAACTGAAATTATATGTGAAAAATGTGTGTTTATGTGTAGTTGTGATTATTTTTTTCTTGGGAGAGAGAATCATTGGCTTTCATTAAATTCTGAACTGGGCTTAAAGCCCCCACCCCCACACTCACACTCTGTTTTAATGTAAATAGCTTGCTAATTTCGGACATAAGACACATGGAAGTATCTAGTAGCACACTGAACACAGAAGGTACATGGTGCACACATTTGGCAGAACTGGCTCACAGTGCAATTGCCTACTATGGTGTCCTTGAGTCAAAATACATGTGTTCAAATCATGAATCCAAATAGTGGGTGATGTGGACATTTTTCTTAACTTTTTTTTATCCTAAATGTTCTTACGTATAAAATAAGAACAATAAAAATTATCTACCACAAATAAGAGAATTGGCCATAAAAACTTGTAAACTCCAAAGCAGTAGTACCCCATGGAGGAGTATTTTTAAATGGGCCTCTTGCCTTTTAACCCAGATAGTTAATCTGAAGGCACAATATTTTATAAATTATCTCACATAATACCAAAAAATTGTTGCTAAGGTTAAACCTATACTAAAATTAAAGGTCTCCTGAAATTCTTCTCATGATAATTTTTACACAATTAACTATGGCAATCTTATGTTATTTGATTTGAAAGAATTAAAAATTAACATCTCTAAAAATGTTTTATTATCATGTCAGATTATCACTGTCTCACTTATTTTAGGAAAGTTTATGTGGTATGTGACAACTACGTTTATTTTAGTGCCTTGAATCATTTTATTTTGTGAATCTAAAATACCATGATTATTGTCAAGAATTAAAAAACTGTTCAAATTCAACCTCTGACCTTATTACTGTGTGATTTGGAACACTGTTCTAACTAATTTCTTTCAGTTCCTTCAACTGAATTTTGAATAATAATGTTTAGAGCACACAAAGGAAAGCAGTGAATCTGTTGGTCCTCTTTCTGCTTTCTGCGCATCCTCCCCAAATGCAGAGAATGGCCTGGGGGACTGCTTTGCCAGAGTAAATGCGTGGGAAGCCTGGAACATACATTCTTCCCCAAAAAGATGGGTAACCAATGTCTGACCAGTGCCAGCTCCCTTGCCTGGAATTGGGATCCCCCAGAAGCATAACCCTCTTCAGACTTTCCCCTGTAGAGTCAGGCTGATGCAGCCTCCACAAAGGTTTGCCTAAATCGCATCAATGTTGCCTTCTTTCTACTTTCCCCCTTCGCTTCCCCTGTCCCTTAGTGGCCTCACATAGGAACCCTTTCTCCATAAATCATGGCAGAACAATCCTCTCTCAGGGTCACTTCTGGAGAAACCCACCTAAGACATTGTCCTGAACATTGTACACAATTGACAGACAGGGGCTGCTATAAAAACTCTAATATTAGTTCCAATAGTTCCAAAAATAAAGTGATTTTACAGGTGCATATTTTATGCTAATCAAATAACTCTAAAAACCCAGATTACTATAGTTTAGGATCAATTAACTATATTTACCATGGCCAGATGCACATTCAATGAAAACACAAGCTTTCTGACAGGAGGGGGCGGGGTGTGGAACAGTATGGATAAAATAGATGCTTAAATGCCATCTTTGGTAATCCTCATAAACTCTCTAGCATCTGGTGAGATTCAAGTGATTCTCTTTAAGTTAATATAATCATCTTTGTAGCTTCAGATAACCAAACTGTGGGTTACATTTTCATACAGAAAACAAAACTCCAGGGAGTCTTCATGCCATTGAAAAGAAAGGGTAAAATAGGTTTTGAGAACTGAGTGATATGGCCACGATCAGGTTGCTTCGGTCCTGGTCCAGCCATTGACTTCCTATGCTCTTGAGCCCATTAATCTAATTTGTCTAATATTTTATAAGATGAACTTTGCCCTGTATTTCAAAGGATAAATACAGTTCAAATAATGATAAATTGATTAAGTTCCTCCGCTAGCAAATGTCACATTAAGCTTTAATATAAATCACTACGGGTAATTAAATGCATTTGCAGATTACATTATTCCAAAGAATGCCTTTATTTTATCTGACTTGTGCCTGGGTGCTGATGGGAAGGCTGAGAGGAACTGGCCAGGGGTGGCGGGGGTTTCTGAGTGAAGCAGGAAAGGGCTTGTGCTTTATTTCAGGTTGTGCTATGTGGTTCAGCAGGAGCAACCACTGGGAACATTTTTCATCCAGCATTTTGTTACAGTTAAACAGCTCCACTCAGTTACCATTTGCACTCCAGGCGACTTAGATGCTGTGTGTTTTCACCTTCCTGATATTTACCTTGCTAACTGACACTGGACATGGGAGGAGAAACCAAATGGCCTCAGGTCAAGCTACTGAGGAACAGCGACATGGAAACCGGAAGGTGCTCCTGAACTCCATGCTTCTGTAAACTGCCAAAGGCGGAGAGCTCAGAGAATGAGAAGGAAAAGTCTTTAAGGCATAAGCCAAGCCACCCACAGGGCCCTTTTTCCCAGGCCTATCGCTTGTCATGGGAGTAGAGGTTGCTATAATCTACATATATAAAAGGATAATATGCAAAGTGTCTCTGTGGGAGTTCAACTGGGAGACGGGGGGTTCTATCACTCATTATGACATGCAATGACCACCTGGGGGCAGTGTGGAACAAAGGGAGGCCCTGGCTGGCAGCCAGAAGGGAGGCCCCAGCTAGCAGCCGGAAGGCCCTGATCAGCCTGATACCCAGCCAGGCCTAGGGACCCTAACCATGCACAAATGTCATGCACCAGGCCTCTAGTAATGAATAAAAACAATCCTGTATTTGTTCTGTGTGAGCCACTGTTAAACACCGAATATGAAATATATTATTAAAGCTCATGAGGTAGAAAAATTTAGTGTTCATATTTTATAGATTAGAAACTTGAGTTTAATTGGACTAAGGCCTCTTAGGAAATAAATGGTGGAGAAGGGATTTCAATCCAGAAGTCTGAATCCACACAAGCTCTTATCCATCATGATATTCTGGCATGAGAGGAGGAAGATAAGAAATGTTATAATGGAAGGAGTTTTTACTTACAAACATTAGGCTGGAAGCACTCGTCCCTTGTTGTGATCATTTAAGCATGCATCATGACATTAATAAAGCAATTTTTAAGCCTCAGATTTTCTCTCTTCCCTAGTCCACAAAAGGCAGGTGATGAGAACAAGGTTCTGGAAACTTGTAACAGATTTCACATATTTTCCCTCCTTTTAAGAATAATATTTATTCTTCCATCATGAAGGCAGTGGAAAATGTCAAATTTTCTATTGACATTTTTACTGACCAACTTCATGTTTTTTTAAAAAAACCACACCAATTTTTGCTGGATTTTCCGAAGAAGTTGCATTCCCAAATTCTATATTTCCATGGCACTGCCTGTCTACTGGGATAGAGTGTAAACATTTTCTTTTGTTGTTTTTGTTTTTATGAAAAAACTACTAAAAGATTGCTAAGGGATATGAACAGATTTCAGTAGGAAACCAAAAAGTGGCATGGGAGAAAGAAATAAAATAAAATGTTGGGCTATTACATCTTGAAATGGGTTATGGAATATTTCCGATAAACTGAAATGACCCAACCTGTGGTCAAGGGCAGGAAAGACATGAGGAGCAGCAGGAGAGAAATTCTTCAAGAGTGAGGGATTCTGAGCGTGGACTCAGGCCACAGACCAGGGCCAGTACCACTTGTCGCTGAGAGGGTGCCTTCCCCAAGGCAAATCCCGCTGCTCCAGCCTGGCCCTGTGGGAAGACTTCCTGTGCATGTGAATGGAAAGAGCTGCTTCCAGAAAAAGCTCAGAACCCAGAAGTCCAGGCCCGTGGAGTGGGGGTGGCAGGGAAATCACAGCTGAGAGTGACAACAGGAGAAAACGCCTCAATCCTACTATGAAGTCAGATCGGCAGTTAGAGCTTATTACTGTGTCCACACTTTTTAGAAGACAGTGACAGCACTACGTAACAGATTGATGTTGATGAAGGAAGAAAGATTATTTCATAAGACATGGGTTGAAGAATTCAGAGTTGCTTAATTTAGCGATTAAGACAGATGTGATATCTAAACTAATAAAAGCATGATATTGAAATTAACCATCTCTTCGGGATGGGTAAGCCACACCCACAAGCCAATCAGAGCGACTGTATGCAAATTAGCCCAGCCAACATAGAGGCTGCCACTAATAGACCTGAGTAAACGGCAGCTTCCATTACAGCAGGAGTGAAACTGAAACTGTTTGCGTGCGGCTTGGCTTATCCTGGCTCCAGGCAACAAAGTCTCAATGATAGACAGCAGGCCTGGCCTGACTACTAAGGGTAACATTGTCTCATTATAGAAGCTGCGAGGTGAAGCAGAGGAGGTTTCGTTACTAGGCCTCAGCTTAAAGGAACAGTGCATCAATTATAGAAGATAAACAAACCCCAGAAACCTGCTTCCAGCCAGCCTTGCTGAGACATTGGGTCAATGGGAGCTGTGGGCAGCCTGAAAGCCTGAAAGCGCCCCTCAGCCCCTCACTCATGCTGGCCACAACCCAATGGGGTAAGGGACGTTACTAGGGGGCTTGACCAGCCTGCAAACAGCTATCAGCCCCTCACCCAGGCTGGCCAGGCACTCCAGTAGGGACTCAAAACCTGAAGGGGCTGTGGGCAGCCTGTAAACAGCCCTCAGCTCCTCACCCAGGCTGGCCACACCCCCATGGGGTCAGGGTCCCCACTGGGGGGCTTGGCCAGCCTGCAAACAGCCATAAGCCCCTTACCCAGCAGGTGGACATCCCCAGAGGGGTCCCAGACTCTGAGAGGGCACAGGCCGGGCTGAGGGACCTTCCATGTGCACAAATTTTTGTGCACTGGGCCCCTAGTTGATTAATACTCCCGGATGATAAAAGAGGCAATTCCATCCACTAGTAAGGAACAATATGTACTTTAAGTCCCAGGTGATGCACTAGACCACGAGCCTGAAATATTAATTTTGAGCTTCGGTCCCACACTGAGAGTCCAGCCTGCTTTCTGATCATGTTAGGTTCCATGCTGAGAACTCCTAAAAGCCACAAGGAGGTCAGCTTCCACCAACACGCAACTTTTGCCATGATAAGGATTGCCAAATGAAAATGAGAGAAGATGAAAATGCTACAGGACCTCACACAGAAAGGGAAGAGAAATCTTTATCCATAAAACCTTAGCAAGTGCATACTGAAATGCCTATTGTATTCTTTTGATGAAAGATTTAAGTTTGCTGCACAGGTCATCAATTATTATTCATAGGAAGGAAATAATTTGCAATGTTTTATGGAGGAAAGAAAACTCAATATGCAATAAGTTTATAATTTGATTTATTCAGTCAATTAAATGTAGACATTCAGCTAATGGAGTTATGTTTTAAATCAAGTTGTGTGGCAACAAGTTTGTACAAGAAAACCTTTTATTACAAATGAAAATTAAGTCCAACAATAGTTCTGATCTATGCAATTCACCAATATTTCCCCGCTTGCCTTAAAAGAATTTTATTTTTAATGGCCTCCTGCTTCACTAAATGGCAACATTTCAAAGATTACTTCCAGCTCATTCATACCCTCAGCCCAGTAGCTCTGCGAGCTACTGTCCCAGCAGCTAAGCAAAGAACTGCTGCCTCCTGAGAGCATGAAGCAAGCAGAGACCAAGAGAAGATAGTCTGCATAGTCAATTAAAGATGCTTCTACATCTACATAGTAAATTACATTCTAAACAAACAGAATTCAACTAAGTAACCAGGTTTTACTTGTTTACATGCTAATAAATACCTGGGTAAGCAGCTCACATTTCAACAATATCCTGGCTCTTTGCTCTCCTTTAGAACATGCTCAGGGCTCCCTCAGCCTAGATTGTCCAGCCCTGGGAGAGGCATCCACTTAAGTCTCCCCATTGGACTGTGAGTGCCTAAGAGTTGTGGACTCACTCTCATGTTTCAGATGCTTAGCAGAGTACCCGGAGGAGAGCAGGTTCAATAACTGGGTAAACTGCCTTCGTTCTCCTCTTACTTCTTTGATTTCTCCTCTTTCCAATCAGTCTCTTCCTCTTCCAAACCCTTAGCTAAAAACATCCCTCAAGATTTGGTTGGATTGTCTATTTCTCTAACATACAGTATCTTATGAATGTCATTCATAATGGTGGGACAAAGTTGACATGCCATTTCTTCTAACAGATCTCTCCAAATCCTCTTGCATTTATACATTTTTCTCCTTCTAAACCTGTAGTCTTTTGTACCCCAATCATGCCACTCAGTGATTTAACCTTATACACCAGTCACTGAAGGACTTGACTTATTTGAGTGATTGCCATCAGGAATCAGAATTAAAGCTAATTGACCCAAATTAATATGAGCTGCATTATTTTCTGAATCTTAAAAGAAAGTCCAAATTTTTAAGTTGAGAAATCATTTCAAACCAGAAGAAAATAACTATAGTCCTAAATGATTGCACAAGAACATGATAGACACTGAAAATTACCCTCTTCAGGTAAATCATTTTGGTGATCAGCTCCTTAAAGTTTTCTCATTCCAGTTTCTCCTTTTTCTACTTACTCTGGGAGGAAACATTGCTTCTTATTTACTGAGAAAGCAGAAGCAGCCAGCAGGGAAGCTCAATGGGAAGTCAACACTGTCCTTTCGAGCTTCCTGCCTTTGTGTACATCATTCTATCTTTAATGGCTTTTTTTTAGTGAAAAGCTGTAAGTGTTCCCATGGAAGACCAACCATGTACAGGGCTGCCTGAGATGTCACCTCCAGAAATTGCCCATGCTCTCCTGAATCAATTCCTTACTTTTTAATATATCCTTCCCATCACAAGCAGGTGTGATGAAATACCTCCTAGGTTGGAAGAAAGGAAGGGAGGGAGGGCGGGATGGAGGGACTGAGAGAAGGGAAAAAAAAAAAAGAAAAGCCCTCTAGATTTCATATGTGCCATTGCCGTTTTCTTTTTTCACTTTAAAAATAAAATTCCTTGAAATATTTTCTTCACTGTTTTTTTCCACTTCTAATTCCCCCATACTGCTGACCTCACTTTAATCTAACTTTGACTTCACACTCCACTGAAATAGGTTATCTCAGGGCCACAAATTCTCAGTATAATATATATCTATGTCTATATCTATATTTATCTATATCTATCTATGTCTATATCTATCTATCAATATCTATCTATCTATCTATCTATCTAATGCCTGGTACACAAAAATTTGTGCACTTGTGGGGGTGGAGAAGAGTCCCTCAGCCCAGTCTGTGCCCTCTCGCAATCTGGGACCCCTTGGGAGATGTCCATCTGCTTGCTTCGGCCCACTCCCTGAGGGATTGGGCCTAAGCTGGCAGTCAGACATCACTCTGGCAGCCCAGGAGCCCTCGAGGGATGTCAACTTGCCAGTGGGGAGCAGGCCTAAGCTGCAATCAGACATCCTTAGCGCTGCTGAGGAGGAAGGAGAGGCTCTCACCACCACTGCTGGCAGCTGGCAGCCTGGCTTGTGGCTGAGCAGAGCTCCCCCTGTGGGAGTGCACTGACCACCAGGGGGCAGCTCCTCCATTGAGCATCTGCCCCCTAGTGATCAGTGTGTGTCATAGTGACCAGTCATTCCCAGTGGTTCTACTGTTAGGGTTAATTTGCATATTACCCTTTTATTATATAGGATGGAAGCCTGGTGCATGGGTGGGGGCGGGCTGGTTTGCCTTGAAGGGTGTCCTGGATTAGGGTAGGGGTCCCACTGGGATGTCTGGCCAGTCTGGGTGAGGGACTGATGGCTGTTTTCAGACTGGCCACAGCCCTTTCAAGGTGGGTGTCCCCCCTTGGGGTGCCTGGCCAGCCTGGGTGAGGGTCTTAGGGCCATTTGCAGGCTGGCCACATCCCCTTCAGGAAGGAGGGTACTGCTGGGGTGCCTGGCCAGCCTGGATGAGTGACTGATGTCTGTTTGCAGGCTGGCCACAGCCCCTTCAGGAAGTGGGGTCCTGCTGGAGTGTTGGCCAGCCTGGGTGAGGGGCTGATGGCTGTTTGCAGTGAAGCTGGCTGAAAGCAGATATCTGGGATTTACTTATCTTCTATAATTGAAACTTTGTTGCTTTAACCAGAGACCAGGTTAGGTTGCCTCTGACAACCCAGGCTTCCAGCACTTCCTTGAGCTCAAGCCAGCTGGAAGCAGATATCTGGGGTTTATTTATCTTCTATAATTTATTTATCTTCTATAATTGAAACTTTGTTGCCTTGAGTGGAAGCGACAGCCAGCCAAGGCAGGTGGGAACCTTAGCTTCCTCCAATGCCAGGGCAAGCCTCTTGCTTGTTCCAGCTCCGTGGCTGCTGGCCACCCTCTCTGCTGGGTTAATTTGCATATATTCACTCTGATTGGCTGGTGGGCATGGCTTAGGTGGCATGGAGTAACACCAATTTGCATATTACTCTTTTATTAGAATACACACACACACACACACACACACACATACTAGAGGCCCAGTGTATGAAATTTGTGAATGGATAGGGTCCCTAGGGTTCCTAGGCCCGGCCAGCAATCAGGGCTGATCAGGGCCTTCTGGCTGACAGCTGGGACCTTCCTTCTGGCTGCCAACCAGAGGTTCCATTCCCCAGCTTCTGGCTGCTTGGCTGAGGCATCCCTTCTCCAGCTGCCAGATACTGGCCAGGGCCTTCCTTCATTCTGCACTGCTCCCTGGTGGTCAGCACACATCGTAGTGAGAGATCAAACTCCTGGTTTCCTGGTTGAACTCCTGAGGGGACAATTTGCATATTAGGCATTATATATATATATATATATATATATATATATATATATATATATATTCTAGTGGCTCAGTGCACACATTTGTGCACATTGAAAGAAAATTAATTAGAAGAAATATTTTAATATCATTATTTGCTCTTTCTCTAAATAGAAGTGTCAACCAGATTCACAATCGACAATGACATATCGAAACACATGCATGTGATTGGCGCAAGAGCTTTATATGTATTGTGCATGTGTGAGTCTTAGCCTTTTATATATAGAGAATAAACTTGCTTAATTAGACCTGCTTTCTGATTTAGCTAAACTTTTCCCAGTCCAGTGAAGCACCCCAACTTCTCTTTCAGGTAATTGTCAGCAACACACCAGTAAATATCAACACGAAGCAGATTATTATTGTAGATCATGCAGGGAGAACAAAGGGTAAAATATTAACTGCAGCCGTGTTTGACTATATTCTGTGCAGTGAGAAAACCTCAAGTCATTTTCATGGTCTACCATTTCTCACTTCTTTTCAGTCATGTCAAGTGTCTAAACTTTCTAAATCTCCATTTTCTGGATAATGAAAAGAAAATAAGATTCCACCTAGTCTCCTATCTACCTACTCCAGGACTTCTGTGAGGCTCAAATGAGATGAGGCACAGGAAAATGCTTCACAGACATTTGGTTAAAGTGTGAAATGTTTGCACCTGGCTGTAAAGCAAGTCGTGTTCCTAGGCTGAAGAAACTGCAAGGAGGCTAGTTGTCACTACAGGGAAGAAGCTGGGCATTGCTACGTGACATCTTTACCAGGTGCCCACAGCAACCATTTCTGGGTTAGGCTAGGCTGTGGGCTGCATTTTGCGCCATGGGGTGTTGGCAGCATCGGCTGTGATTTGGTGGGCTGTTGCTCAGGGTTGGTGGTGGGGCTTGTGTCCCAATTGGGGTACTCCGAGTGTTGCTTTGTGGGTGCCGGGTAAGTGGTGCCATTTCTCTGCACATCATGGCAGCTTCTTCATTGAGCATCTGCCCCCTGGTGTTCAGTGTGTGTCATAGCAACTGGTATAATGGTCAGACACTTAGTATATTAGCCACACACACACACACACACACACACACACATTCTACATGATAAAAGCCTACTATGCTAAGTGTCCAACTTTTCAACCATTCGACCAGTTGCTATGATATGCACTAACCACCAAGGGGAAGGCTTGCTCCAACCAGTAGGTTAGCTTGCTGCTGGGCTCTAGTTGATCAAGACTGGGTGAGATGGGCTGTACATGTCCTGGAGCCTTCCCACAGTCCCTCCCTAGGCCTGCACCCTCATGCAATCTGGAACCCCTTGGAGGATATTGGAGAGCTGGTTTAAGCCCAATCCGCACAGGCCAGGCCAAGGGACCCTAGCAGTACACAAATCTGTTCACTGAGCCTCTAGTATATATATTTTTTAACATTGGTCCTGCATTTGACATAATTGGCACTCCTCCAATGGGTCTGTGAGCTGAGGCATAACTTTTCTAAGTCTACTGGCCTTCAGGAAAAAAAGATGCCCTCCTGGAAAAACTTTAAAGAAATTTGCTATTGCTGAGTATTTGGTGCAATCAATTTGGTGCTCCCTCAACCTTTAACTTGAGGGAGAATAAGCTGAAGGCTAAGGTTCTACCACATCATAAAGCTGCAAGAACAAAGTGGGGACCCAGAGTTGCTTCCTGGTCATGCTACCAGAGGAGCTAGCGCTCTCAGAGCAAAACAATCACAATCCACCCAGAGTCAGATCCCTCTTTCCAAGTCTGATAGCAGCCCACTGGGTACTTGTGCCCTCCCTGGGAATGATGTTTTTCAATTTTATTTGGTAACATTTTATTGAAATGTTGTGTCTATATTCACAAGAGAATTGATATATAGTTTTACATTTATTTTGTATTGCCTTTATCAGGTTTTGAGCTTAAAGACAACATGGCATGATGAAATCAATTGCAGAACTATCTTTTCTGTCAGGGGTAACTAGAAATTGGTATTGGCATAGTCATTTTCCAGAATTCTCTGCCTGAATTCCAATTATATGCAAACATACTTGAATCAATTTTCTTTCATCATAAACAGAAATTTTCTCAAGGCAAAACTATACTTTAGTATGTTATGAGGTTTCTTAGTAAGTCCAGACTCATGCTTTCATCCTGTAGGCTTAGTAATGAGTAATGAGTAAAAATTTTCTTTCATTAACATTGCCTACTTTAAAGTGCTCAGAGCTATAAAAATTGTCCTCATGGGGAAAAAAGGGAGATGTAAACCATTATTTTTCCCTGTTGATAAAGACTTCTCTCTTTTGGCTCTTTTGGTGCCTCCCAAATATCTCTTCTAACCATTTCTGTCAATGTATCAGTGTATGTTTTGGTTTCAAGAATGGAGAACCAAATTCCATCCTCAACTGATACCTAAACTGATAAAGAGAAGTAACCAGAATAATTGACTAATATATTTGCTCTGGTGATTTAAAACGCTGATTACTTTCCTTTTAATATAAGAGTTTCTCTCTTAATTGTATAAAAAGTATATTTCACTGCCCCAAGTACAATCTAATTTAATAAAATTGTAATATTGAAATTGACCATTTATACAGGACTCCTAAGCCATGCCCATCAGCCAATCAGAGCGGCTGTATGCAAATTAATTCAGCCAAGATGGAGACAGACAGTCACGAAGCTAGAGTAAACAGAGGCTTCCATTGCACTAGGAGTAAACTGTCTGGCGCCGGCTGGGCTTCTCCAGGCTCAGGCAACAACATAGTTGCAACACTGTTGCAATTATAGAAGCCTTGGAGCTGAAGCAAACAGCAGGCTTCCATTGTACCAGCAATGGAGGAAACTGTCTGCTTAGAGTCTACTAAGACAACATTCTTTCAATTATAGAAGCCACAGAGCTGAAGCCAACAGGAGGCTTCCTTACCTGCCTAGGCCTTGGCTTAAAGGAACAGTATCAATTATAGAAGATAAATAAACCCCAGAAACCTGCTTCCAGCCAGCCTTGCTGGGACATTGGGTCAATGGGAGCTGTGGGCAGCCTGAAAGCCTGAAAACGGCCCTCAGGCCTGCACCCAGGCTGGCCACACCCCAATGGGATGAGGGATCCCACTGGGGGGGCTTGGCCAGCCTGAAAACAGCCATCAGCCCCTCACCCAGGCTGGCCAGCTACCCCAGTTGGGACCCAAAACCTGAAGGGACTGTGGGCAGCCTGGAAATGTCCCTCAGCTCCTCACCCAGGCTTCCCAGGCACCCCAGTAGGGACACAAAACCTGAAGGGACTGTGGGCAGCCTGAAAACGGTCCTCAGCCCATCACCCAGGCTGCCCAGACCCCAATGGGGTGAGGGTTCCCACTGGGGGTCTTGGTCAGCCTGCAAACAGCCATCAGCCCCTCACTCAGGCTGACCAGGCATGCCAGCAGGTGGACATCCCTAGAGGGGTCCCAGACTGCAAGAGGGCACAGGCCGGGCTGAGGGACCTCCCAAATGCACAAATTTTTATGCTCCAGGCCCCTAGTTATTATATAAAAATAAACTTTTCATTAAAATTTTCCCTCATTCCAATTGAAATAGGTTTTACAATTCATAATAACTTAATCCTCATAAATAATTCAAACACTTTTAGTGTAATTTAAAAAAGCATTTCCCCTGCATTCTTTATTATGTAGGCATCTGCTCATAGTTAAGATTTCATAAAAGAAGAAACTATAGATTGAATAGTCTAGTGCAAATAAAACATAGTGTATCAATTTGGGGGTATTCAAAATAGCTCTAATAAGACGTCCTGAACCTCAGAATCCAATCCAATGACACTTACTTTAGAAAATGCTAAGTGAATTTCACTAAACACTCAGTGCATTATATCTTAGTGTTTTCAACCATGTTTCTATTTTAATTACGATGCTTGAAATAAAATGTATTATGAGTTTACTCAAGACCTGGGGCGAATGTGTGAATTTCTCATAAATACATTGAGTCAAATTTAAATACATATCAATGCAAATATACTTTTCCTGGCAGTGAGTGAAATGCAAAGGCATTGTTTTGCTGTGTTCATCAGGTGGCTCAGAGATGGCTCTAAGCTTTGATTATATATATAAAAGCCTAAACAACCGAATGACTGAACAACCGAATGACTGGTCGATCAGTCACTATGATGCACACTGACCATCGGGGGAGACGCTCAATGCAGGAGCTGCCCCCTGGTGGTCAGTGCACTCCCATATCCAGTCTCCTCCCTAGCTGACCCCAGTTGGGACTCAGCAAGATGGCCCCAATCAGCCCGATAGCTGGCCTGGCCAAGGGACACTACCCATGCACCAATTTGTGTACTGGGCCTCTAGTGTATTTATAAAAGAGTTATTTGTTAATGCTGGATACATGTACTCATGCTTGGACCAATCACTGAGTGCAGGGGTCATTAATGGAGTTCTTTCCTGCCTGAGGCTACACTCTGATGGATGGCCATGGCTGAGGACATCCCATGGCCAAGCTTTTCTAGACTTTTTAGAATTTTCTTAGACTTTCAGAGTCTTAGAATCTTTCTTTCCAATCCTTCTTCCTTCTCCCTCTACCTCCAGCTTACCAACTGCACATCTTGGAACTTCTCAGCCTCCATAATTATATGAGTCAAATCCTTACAACAAATCTCTCTTTCTTTCTCTCTCTCTCTCTCTCTCTCTCTCTCTCTCTCTCTCTCTCTCTCCCCACACACACACACACACACACATACACACACACATTAAGTCTCCTATTGGAAAGCACAGACTAATATAATAGACTTTCCAGTTTATTAGAAAAAGAACAATAAAAAGCATTTTACACAGACAATACACACTTGATTCTCTCTTCAACTTGTAAAATATGATATAAGAGAGTGATGCATACCCCCTACTGTCAGCATTTTGCTTTTATCTGCCTTTGAGCTTCTAAGTCTATGACTGTGTAAGCAAAAAACAATCATGTTGAGAAAAGTTATGTGTGCATTTGTTTTTCACTGCTGTGTATCAAACTATGACAAACTCAGAGGCCTTCAACAACATCCATGTACTAGCTCACAGTTTCACAGGTTAGGAGTTCAGGCCCAGTGGGGCCGAGATCTCTGCTCAAGGACGCACAGTCTGGACACAGTGTCCACGGGGCTGTATCTTTATTGGGAAACTCTGGCAATGAATCATCTTCCAAGCCTTTTCAGAGCATGGGCAAAATTCATTCCCTTGCAGCTGGAGAACAGAGGTCTCTGATGTTTTGCTAGCTGTAAATGGGGAACAACTTCCAGCTCCCAAGGGCTATTCTCGGGCCCCTGCCAGGTATCCTTGTCCATCTCAGCAACAAGAAGGGCCTCTGTGGGAAATTCCTCACATGCTTTGCCTCTCTCTGACTTCCCCTTCTGAGACCACCCAGAGAGCAGCTCAGCTTCTTTGTGGCTCCTGTCTGTCAGGCATAATCCAGATAATCCTCATGCCCTGAGGTTAAATGTGTCCTACAATGTAATCGAATCACAGAGGGAAAAAAAAAATCTATCACAGTCTTAGTCCTGGAGATCAAGGGAGATCTGTATACCAGCAGGACTGGGGAACCTAGGGGAAGGGGGGGGTGTTGGGGGGGGTTGGGCTCTTGGAATTCTGCCTGTCACAATCAGAGGAAAAAATGACAGTTTTTAAAAATTACCAACAAATGAAAACTAAAATGTTATCTTATTTTCTAAATATGTCTTTCAAAACAAGTTACTTTTTAAACATTTTTTAAGTAAAACAGTTATTTTTTGTGATACTTTTTATGATTTCACTTCATGAGTTGGTATATATAATTTTTTAAAAAATAAGAAAGATTCAGGACTAAGTCTAAGGCCCAACTGCAGAGCTGGTAGTTTAGTCTTTCACCTTGGACCAATTTATCCTGAGCCCAACTTTTTAGACTTTCTGCCATGAGAAAGAGTTTATAGATTACTGATACAGAATACCCATAACTAAGGAAAAAAGAGGCTTTTGTGCTTGAAAGTGCATAGTCAGAAAAATTATGTAAATGCTAATCTAAAATGATACAAACTGTTCACATACATTAAAGCAATAGCTCTGAAGATCATACTTAGATCAGCCTGCATCTTTTATGAGGAATATTATATAAGAGACTGTCACCAGCCCGATTCTTGCCTTCAAACTATTGCTCTCACACTTCCCACTCCCAACTCTGAGTCATATTCGTTTTTATACTAATCTTTTTAACTGTGAACTAATTTGTCTCAGCTGACATTCAGGTTACTCAAGTGAAGATATGTACATAGTTTTAAATTAAAAAAGAAAAACGTCTACCCAAGATGATTCACTCATTCTAGACTTTGAAATTTTACATAACTGGCCACACTGTATTTCCCTTTAATGAATATTTTCAGCTCTGATAATATGGTCCTTCTCTCCACATTTTTAGCAGCTGTATTCTGGAATAACACCGGGACTTCATACTTTAGATAACCGTTACCAAACTACGGTTTCTCAGTCGGGAGAAGAGTGCTGGTTCCCATGACAATGGCCCAGAGCGCTGGCCTCTCCCTGACTCAGGAAAGCAACCGGAATCATTCTGGCTAAACAGCAACCCAAGGCATCTTTCTCAGTTGGACTAGGAATGTGGCCAATACATCCAAAGACACCACAGTGGCCAACAGTGATCATACTCAACAACAGCAAAGGTGTTCAAATTTGGAAGGGTTCTTTGCACACAATTATTAATATCTGATCATACTAATACTCTACACAAGTCTGCAAATATGAAAAAGTGATATTCTTTTTTTCCTTGTGAAGATGGATTATGTCATTAAAATTCTTTGTTTGGAGGCAAAAGAGGTTAGGCTGCAGATGCTGCCTAGCTGGGGGCCTGTGAGTGAGGTGAGAAGATTGGTATTTTCGTCTTGATGCAGCTGCTGAGCACCGTGGGGGCATGTTTGTATTTGCACAGAGATTACTTTAGTTCTTGTGGAAGTTCTGGCAAGGAGAATGATTCTTTTACATATCAGTTAACAGGGCAAATGGAAAGCAAACGTTTCCAGACCTTGTGAAACCTGGTAAAAAACTTACTTAGGAGACTGGATTTTTGTAAAAGAACATCCATAGTTTAAAGCAAAAAGTCCAAGTTCGCTGTTGAGAAATGAAGAAATGTTGAGTGTTATTCCACAGGAGAAGAAAAACCGTTATGCAGACAAATAAAAAGAACATATCTGGACGAGGCAATGCTTGGCTCTGCTGGTGTCCTGGAAATGCTGCTGTCTAACTGGAAATGAAGATGTAACTATGTACTTGTGTTCTGATTACAGCACCCAGGAGCAAGATAATTTTACTACTTCCTATTGTGTACACCCTAATTTTTAAATTATTTACCTATTTATAAAATGCCATAGCACGCATTAAAGTAGAGAGTCTTTTGTAATGATTAGCATCATTGTCTTAAAAAGCATCTGTGAATGCTTTTCATGGTGTGCTGTGCCAGTTGCTGTGCAAAATCTGTGCACAAGTACCCTCTGGGTACTCACAGTGCAATGGAGAGCTGCTGGACAGGAATTAATATTTTACAAAGGAAACTATTTAGCCAGGCTGAAGGGAAGTGCAGGGTTTCCCTCTCTGTCCCAAACATTAAATAAAACAAGTATTTTTTTAAAATATGTTTTTTATTGATTTCAGAGAGGAAGAGAGAAGGAAAGGGAGTTAGAAATACGAAGTGTGAGAGAGGATTACTGATTGGCTGCCTGCTACATGCCCCCTACTGGGGAATAAGCCAGCAACCTGGGCATGAGCCCTTGAATGGAACTGAACCCAAGACTCTTCAGTTCCTACGCCAACACTCTATCCACTGAGACAAACCCAGCCAGGGCATACTTCATTTCTAAAGGGTACATGCATTAGATGTTGTGATGAAAAAAGGGTAAACACAAAGAACTGCTTCCTGAAAAGCTGGAAGCCAGCTTTGGTGAACACAGAGAATTCTACCATCATGCAATTTGCAGTCTCACAGTTTGGGAAAGGAACTTATTCAGACTTGGCCTGAGGGGGCCACGTGGATGAAGTGGATGCTTTGTGTAGAAGGAACAGGCATGAATCCTACAAAGGGAAGCTCTCCTCAGAGGAAGTCATTCTAAAGTGCAACATAAAAGAAGTAGAGAGGCAGAAAGGGAACCTCTCGACCTAGTGGATGCAAGAAATGTACTTGCGAGAAGGTATTTGATACAGGTTATATTTCAAAGTGAAAGAGCTGATAGAGAAAGTATTTCAAACATATTACAAAATAAGCCAGGGGACGACAGAAAGTCCTGATTTCCTGCAGAGACCCCGCCCACCAATCTGTTCTGGAAACTCTTCAAAGACCTTGGCTCTCATTGGATCTGTTTACAACCCTGTGACATTCATATATCATGCTGATATTCAGATAAATCTCTATCTATCTATCTATCTATCTATCTATCTATCTATCTATCTATCATCTATCACCTATCTATTCAACCATACTACAAGACCATGAGAACTAGCAGTTCTGTCTTACTTGTTTTTGGATCCTCATAGAACCTATCTCAGTGAAGTACATGTGAAAAGTTTTCAATGACTGTTCACTGTATTGAATAGTTTGTACATTTACATCTAAAACAGCAAGTCATTTTATTTTTTCTGGGTTTTGTTAGTAGTGTATGCAACTTTCTCAGATTACATAACACTGATTTTTGCACCTTTGGGGTTTCCAAAAATCTCTTTCTAAACAAATAGAAATATTTGATTTATTAAATCAAATAAATTATGTAATAGAATACTGATCCACCTTATACAGTCTCAAGGTCTCTCGGTCAAATAAATAACACATAATTCTGCACTTCCAGTGCTCCCAAGAGTGACATCCTGAAGTTCAGTGTGTGTGAACCTTATCTGTGGACCCCTCTCTGTCCACCTTCTTGCTTGGAGAAGGAATACAAAGAAAATGTCCTTGGTGTTGATTGCCAAGGAAGGCTGCACAGGCTGGGAAAGAGACCAGACAACAGTAGCATATGAGAGCTAGAGAACCTGGTGAAACGAGGTCTGCCCCTTGAGTGTTCAAGAAATATCACTGGCAGAAAAAAATGACAGGCATTCACACAGGCTGCTTGTGGACACAATGACCTAAGCCAGGCCAAGGGGGGGGGGGTGCAGGGTTTTCCTCTCTGTCTCAGGAAGCTCATCTTTACATTGCCATGACCTACCCAGTCTCCCTGGACCCAGCCTTTGTCCAGAAGAAGAGGGCAAAAGGACAAGTGCATTTGCACATGTGCTTTTGGCTGTAGAAGAAATGCAACCTGAATTGAAAGAGCAGGTGCCTGACTTTAAAACATGCTGTAATCAGGATAAGCCTGTCCTACTAAACAAATGGCCTTCATAGTCACTGTCAATGGTAAAGAATGGTACCATGTCTACCAAGTGGCTAACTGTCTCATTTCATCACTGTCCCCAGCACTGACCTCCTCATTGCCAGAATTGGAATCTGTTTTCCTCTCCATTTCAAGTTCTTTGCCTTAGTTCACACACTATCATCTTTATAATCATGTGTGTTTTTTTTAAAACTGATTTCCCTGAGTTCAGTGTCTCCTCCCAATCCTATACCTCAGTTACCAACCTCTCCCTATTTCTTCCCCAGGGTTACTTTCTATTACACAGACCTCACTGTGTGACCTCTCAGAATTAATAGCTGCTAATGACTCTACCTGTCCAGTGGGATAAAGGTAATACTCCTTCACATAGTGTACAAGCCCTCCCACATAGGATCCTGCATTTCCTCCCCAAACTCATCTTTACCACATTCCCACTGTCACATCTTCGTGTATATATCGTGAGACAAGAAATTCCAAATACACGTGCCCTTTCCCTCCTTATGTCTGACTTGGTTTTCTCCACCACGTGTCCTCCATTCTGCCCCTTTGAAGTCCCCCCCAAACTACCCCACACTGAATGAGTTGCACATTCTTCTCCTGCATCCGTAGTATTTTATAGGGAGCAGCGTTGTTTTATAGTTGCTAAACTTCCTTATCATTATATTGTTATTTATCCTTTATCTCTATGAGACAGGAGCTTCCACAAGAACAGGGCTCTCTTACTCATCTTTGAGTTCCTAAACTCCGAAAAAATAGATGATCAAATCCCATTGAATTGAATAAACCTGGGTTGTTATTTTTTGTTTGAAATGTGACATCTAATAAATTTCTCAAAGACTTTGCTGTATCAAAGTTTCCTCTAATCTTTTACCGAAGAATTATATTATTATTATATTAATTCTATATTATTTGAAAACAAGGCTCCAGTATTATAATGACCACCAGGTAGGAACTCTGCTACCTCACAACCCTGGGTGATGGAGTTCATGACAACCTCAGGAAAGCGGGTCTTGCTCACTACTGGGCCCTATAACTCAGAGAAAATTTCAGTCTCAGCTCTCCTAAGAGGAGTATGAATGGGGGAGTATCTGCCTCTGGGTCTTCAATATTCTCCCCGGCTTTACTCCAAATGATGTGCAGACCATCATTTGGATGTGATGTACTGGCCTCACCTTGGAGTTTATTAGAAATACAGAATCTCACTCGTACCCCAGACCTGTTGACTCAGAATCCATATTTTCCCAAGACCCTCAAGTAATTCCCATATGAAGTCAAGTCTGAGAAGTGCTGTTCCTGGAGGGTCCAAAAGGTACCAACAAAGCTACACCTCTGTGCTTTAGAGATGCTGCGAATCAAAAGGAACCTTGGGAGTCCTAGAAATGACCAACCTTCTAAAGGCCCCATATCCAGGACTCAGTCCTTCATGCTGACTCAACCCAGGACCAATATCCACAGCACTTCCTTTAGAGCTACCTACTTCTGCTAGAGCTGGCAGCTGTGAGAGGATGGAGAATCCAGGGCACCCGAGCCCAGCCAAAGACTGGAGCATGCGTAGCTTTTGCAAGGACACGTGTGACAGAATTATGGTGGCTCATGGTGATGATGATGTTTCCTGGAGCTGCACTGAGGGTGTCAGGCACATTATAATCTGTGTGGATGGGGATCTCTCGTCCTGGAATAGCACAACAGCCATGCCCTCGTTGGAGTCTATAGATCAGCTTTTTGTTCTCCTGGTCCTGGAGAACAAGACTTACAACTTTTGTTCCTTTAGTTTGCTCACTTGTAAAGGTAAATGAACACAGGCTGAGTTAATTTCTTGACCAAGCGATGTCAAGAAATGTTATTGACCATGTACTATATGCCAGGCATTGGGGATACAGAGATATAATAGATTGAATTGCTACCTCAAGGATTTCGTTGTCCTTTTGGAATGAAACCTGACAACTCAGCAACCAAGTATGAGTAGGGAATATTGTAAATATTAGTCTCAGGAAAGCTTGGTACTTATTTGCCTAAGCTTAGCAAGACTCTGTGTCCTTATACACTTGCTTTTCTGGTCCCAAGTATTCTTGCTCCTCAGTCCTTCCCTCGAAGTTAGTCTGAATTCTCTTGTTTCCGTGTCTGTTCTACCTCACTGCCTCAATCCACAAATCTGAAAGTTTTCTTTATTTTCCTGGTAACTGTGGCTCTATGAAAACAGACCTTCTTTTCTCTGCTCTACCAAAGAAATCACTGATAAACTTAGTCTTTTAATCCACATCCTTCTCACAGAAAAAGGGACATAGTAATATGATAAAAACTACTGACATGTAAATTCTACACTTGGTAATTTGACAGAAATAACAGCTCGGCACAGGGCATATATAAGACCTCATATTACACGGAGTCAGCCCTCATGCTCCTGAACAAGCCTGGAGGTAGACCTTTGGAGCCACAGATAGGCAACTATCATAAAGTCTCATAAAAATAATGGCATATCATTTTCTCATCTCCTTCCTTTATTAAAAAGGTATTTTGTTGTTAAGGGGGTAGCAAAATGTTTTGAATCCCAGATTCCACTTTTATATACTCATTTGCATTATAAATTCAAGATATAATAAAACAGGTTTATTGTAAAACAAGTGGTATGAACAATAATGACAACATTTTCATTTGTAACATCTTTAAACAAATACAAGAGAAAATGTAGTTTTATAATACAATTCTTCATAAATTACACAGCCTTTCTTCTGGATTAGGTTGCTATGAATCAATCATTTTGATTAATAACTAGATGGGATGGACTTGAGCCAAGCATTTGTTCACAGATTAGAACACAACTGTTGCAGATTTTGAAAGTGGTTTTTGATAAATCCTTTCTCCAGAAGAGAGGCGTCTGAGGTGGAGAAAGGGCTGGATACATCGTTTTACAGGGGAAGCTACTCACATGGGATCTCCAGCCCTACTTCCCCACCCGGAGATAGCATCAGAAGTGAGACCTGGAGAGCAAATGAAATTCTTAAGCCTTCCTCTCAGTTCCCTCCTTTCTCTTTGTCAAATTCTTTTTTCTACCACAATCTGAGGACAAAAGCTTGGATTGAATTAAACCTTAATTAAAATTAGGAATCAATAAAAGTGACCTAGCTAGGAATAAGTAATACAATTTTAATCAGTGACATCCTTGACTTGCGTGTTCAGCATCTATTATAAATTTTTGAAAATTCACAGATGAAGCAATTAAATATTATTGTTTCTAAAAATGGTACACTTGTTTATTTAATGAATATAGTTTGGGTACATAGACATAAAGCCTCTATGTATTAGTGAAGGCTAATATCTATTGATGAGGAAGTAGAAGATACTCTGAAGTATCTATTAGCAAAAAGAAGCAAACTACCTATCATGGACTAGTGAAATTAATTAACACTAAGGTAATGTGAACTCATCTTCATCCACATCTACCACCTATTTGGAAACAATTATACTGGTAAATTCTGGGCTGACTGTAAATGCATAGCCCTAGCTGGCTTGACTCAGTGGATAGATATCAGCCTGTGGACTGAAGGGTCCCAGGTTTGATTCTGATCGAGGGCACATGCCTGGGTTGCAGGCTAGGCTCAATCCCCAGTTGGGGGTAGGGGGATGTGCAGGAGGCATCCAATCAATGACTTCTCTCATCATTGATGTTTCTATCTCTTTCTCCCTTCCTCTCTGAAATTAATAACAATCTAAACTAATAAAAGCGAAATATTAAAATTAACTGTTTCTCCAAGACAGGGTAAGCCACGCCCACCAGCCAATCAGAGCTGCTGTATGCAAATTAGCCCAGCCAACATGGCGGCCGCCACTCACGGACCTGAGTAAACAGCCCTTTCCATTGCGGCAGGAGCAAAAGTGAAGCTGCGCCCCTCAGCTCAGCTCCAATTAAACTGCCTCTAGCAGTTTTGAAACACTGTAACAATCATAGAATCCTCCAGAGCTGAAGGAAAGAGCAGCTCCCGCCTAACCAGTAAAAGTAACAATTGTTTCATTATAGACGCTGCGAGGTGAAGCAGAGGAGGCTTCGCTAGTAGTTAGAAGGCCGCCTTAAAGGAACAGTGTATCAATTATAGAAGATAAATAACCCCAGGCCTTCAAGGAACAGTATCAATTAAAGGAGAAAAAACTCCAGAACCTGTGTCCAGCCGGCCTTGCTGGGACGTTGGTCAATGGGAGCTGTGGGCAGCCTTAAAGCCCCTCACCCAGGCTGGTCAGGCACGCCAGCAAGTGGGCATCCCCCGAGGGGTCCCAGACTGCGAGAGGGCACAGGCCGGGCTGAGGGACCTCCCGAGTGCACAGAGCGGCTGCAGGGCG